>CAWUFW010022774.1:0-88657 GCA_963921515.1 Calotriton arnoldi | reverse complement strand
CACAGTACCCACCTGATAGAATGCAATGCCCTCCATCCTAACACAAGATCCCACAAAGAACCACCACCCTGGGTTATGTTGTGTGAAGCACAGGGACACTCTTGGGACTCTTAGCCAAACAACTGCCAGGACAACACTCCCAGCCATCCTGTCAGCACAGCCAGCCCACCCCACAGGGAAGCAGAGTCAAAAGGAAGGAAGCATGGGCATGCTGGGAAGGGGGTGGAGGCAATAGCATGATGGGAGTCGTAGTCACTGATATTGGACACCCCCACAACTGTCCCATCAACACCACCCTGAACCATGCTCACATCACAGGGAGTGGAGAAGGACTCACAAGATGGCTGACACTGGCTACTGCTGTGGGGAGCACAAGGCCCTGCTGGCAAATGTGCACCAACAAACAGCAGGACACCACTGACTGACATCCTGAGAGACAACTTCCACTCCCTGCAATGCAAGCACGTTCCATGGTGGGATAACTGACTGGCTGGGTGGGTGGGAAGGAGGTCCGACTGCCAACCAAACACAACCAATGCAGACCATGTTCACACCCCAGAAAATACATAGAAATGCCCAAATAATGCAGGACAATGTGCCACACCAATATCAACCCCTGACTGTGACGACTCAGGACAATGCAATGTACAGGCCCGCACCCAGAGGCACAGTCACAACTGTCATGTGTGTCAACCATTGATGCCTGCAGAAACATGACATACATTGTTTGTGTCTCGCAAAAACAGGTGATGATGGGGACACAGCAGCAGGCGCTGAGGAGTCCCAGTCCCAGGCTCAAGAGGATGCCGAGCTCACTGGCGTCGTACAGCCTCTGTCCTCCTTGGACGATGAAGAACAACCTGGCACATCCGGTGCAAGTCAACATGCAGCACCAGCAGGACCACCAGCTGCAGCACCAGGAGGACCACCAGCTGCACCCCTGCACCCACCCCTACAACGACTGTCACCACGAATACCATCCCTGCCGACATGGACAGAATAAGGAGCAACACCAGCACAGTGACCCTGGACCAACCTGGGGCCATGGACACCACCACCACCACCAACCCCAAGGTGGACCAGGGTTATCTGTGCGTGCCACTGCACACACTGCACATGTCAGCAGGGGTGGTGGGAGGGTGGGAGACAGAGGTCGCTGCTTGCAGACGTTGCTGGTGTGCATGATGACCCACAACTGGTACGCATAGCTGATGCGTACCAGTCCCAGCACCGGAGAGCTCAGCCAGGTAGTGGGGCTCCTCAGAGACATTAAACAGCAGCAGGCTGCCCATCATGCCCGCTTGGACTCCCACATGTCCCACGTGGAGTCACACATGTCCCGTGTGGACTCACACATGTCTCGCGTGGAGTCCAAGTGGGATGCACTGCATGAGATGACGGCGGTGCACAGGGACATTTTACAATGCCTCCGCCAGATGAACAGCAACCAGTCCACACCTCCCTGTGTGCCAACAACATCTGGTGCCGAACAAACTGCAACTGCCACAGGGAGGGAGGAGGACTCTGGCGGAGAGTCCCCTGCACCGCAGCAGCCTGCACTTGAGGGCCCCCCCAAGAAGAGGGGTCGTCCGAGGAGGGAAAAGTGAGAGGCCGATGGCCAAGCGCAACTCCCAGGAAGCCTGAACCTGTTCTGGATGTTCGCCTTTGTGCACAGACTGTTCACCCTGTTGACGGCAACACTACTCCCACACATTGCATGGGGAGTACAAGTTGGACCAATGTGTCAGACAACTGTGGCCCCGATACTGGGGATCCTGTCTACCCGGACTTTCAATTCACCTAGGAACTTGGGATTGCAAGATTCATGTACAGCACAACCCATCCTATGCACTATTAACACAAATGTATCACAATAAACACACTAATACACCATACTTGCCTCTGTCGTGATTCCAACGTGGGTGCTGTGCTGTTATGGGGATGATGAACTACAAAATTACACTGTGTATGCGAACTGCAACAGCAAGGACAACACAGGCATGTGAGTACAGGAAACGTGACACACATGAGGGAGACACACCACCAGGGCTACACGACACATACACACCTAGGCCATCTGACTCATTGCCTACACTGATGTTGCCAGGGAAGACGGTGCAATGCACAGACACCACACCCATTCCCAGTTGTAGTCAAGTAGCCCACAGGTGCAGTAAGCAAATGGCAGTCAAATATGTGACCACAGACAACGCACATCACAAAGTGAAGCACAGGTTTATTACACAGTTGCAACATGCCGTAACCACTACAGATGCAAGGTAACCCCACCTGGCAGCGGGCACACAGTCAACAACTGTAGACGGAAGGAAGTCCATGGGTGTGGCGCACATCACCTGTAGGGACACAACAGCTACCAGCCTGGATGTGCAATCACGTCGTCGGTGGACACAGTTGACCAAGCGAATCTGAAAGTACCCTGTGAAGGACAGAAATGACACACAGTCAAAAGCAATGGAGTACAGGACAGAACAGCAAAACACATGCACAATACATGTTACAAGATACCCACCCAGAACCAAGTTAGCATGTCAACACTGTTGGGGAGTACAGCCCACCTGTTAGCACACATCGCAACACACATCCAGTCAAGTGGCCCATGGACACACTCCCACAGCACCAGAGCACCACCCACACATCATGCCAACTCACATCATTGACATGACACCTCAGGATACTCACATTCAGCTAAAGAAGTTGGTGATGAGCTGTGTGCGGACATCACCATCACCATCATCATCATCGTCACTGGCATCGTGGTCCAGGCCAGGGTCCTCCACAGGTGGCGGATGTTGGTCATTGTCATCCTGGATGAGAGGCAACTCCTTCCGCACTGCCAGGTTGTGGAGCATGCAGCAGACGATGATAATCTTGCACACTTTCGCAGGGGCATATGGGAGGGACCCTCCGGTCTTGTCCAGGCAGCGGAAGCGGCTCTTCAGGAGACCAAAGGTCCGCTCAATCACTCTCCTGGTCCGACCATGTGCCTCATTGTAGCGCATCTGGGCAGGTGTCACAGGGTTCCTGAGGGGTGTCAGCAACCACGGCATGTTGGGGTATCCCGAGTCACCTACGGACAGACAAGTGCACATTAGCTGACTTGGAACAGTGGGCGGAATACTACAGATCAGATCACACACAATGGCACAAAGTCAGTACACACCGACAAGCCAGGATCGCTGGTTCTGCATCTGTGCCATCATCCTGGGGATGCGACTACTCCTCATCACAAAGGCATCGTGTGCTGAACCAGGGAAACGGGCACACACGTGTGTGATGGTCATGTCTGCAAGACACACCACCAGTGCATTGACCGAGTGGTAGTGCTTGCGGTTCCTGTAGGCCTGCTCCTGGGCCTGTGGTGGTACCAAAGCCACATGTGTCCCATCAATGGAGCCAATTACATGCGGCATCCTCCCCAGGGCATAAAAGTCACTCTTCACGTCAGTGAGTCATACGCAGTCTAGGGAAATAGATGTACCGGTTCAGGAAGAGCAACATTGCCGCCAAAACATCGCGGAGCACACGGCTGAACATGGTCTGTGACATCCCACCAGCAGTCGCCACAGTATGTTGGAAGGTACCAGTGGCAAAGAAGTGTAGGGCTGCCATCACCTTCACCTTGGGGGTCAGCGCTGTAGGATACGGCCGGCCAGGCTGCAAATGTGGGGACAACTGCACTGCCAAATCCTCAATCAGCTGCCTGGTGAAGCGGTACCATCGGATGCTGTCCCGTTCCACCATCGTTGCCAGGTCTGGGAATGGCCGATGGACAGCAGGAGCCCTGCAGTGCAGAGGAGAAGTAAGCAAGATTGTCAGTCACCCCACATATGCGGCATTGAACACACTCAAGATCCCAACATACATCATTATGAGGCACAACTACATGAAGTGTGCAGTACCGGAAGGACATGGATGGTACATACATGGCCAACATCTGTCAACACGGTCCAACAGGTGGCATCAATTAGTCCCAGGTTGGCCCATTGGATATCATGAGGCCGTGTCACAGTTCCCATCTCCTGCTGCCGTGTCACAATAACCCCCACAGGGACATGTGAGGACAGATGTGCCCCAGGCACCACAGCTCAACGACAGGTACATTCCCAGGGACCCTGTAATGCCACATGGACACTGGCATTACATGGAGTATCATGTATACACCACAGCAAAACAACCATGACCCCCACAGGTAGTGGCCCCACTTGCCACGGCAGGACAGACATGGACGTCTGTGACACACACGCACAACATCAGAGTCCATGCACACACAACGTGGATGTGGAGACTGTCTCCCATTGTGCACATGAAATCAGAGACATTGTAAACACCACATGCACAAAGACTGTGGAGGACCATCACTATTGTGCCACTGGGACACCCTGGCTCAAACATACCGTCCCACATGGGACTCACGGGGTATGTGACATGACATACACATACACCACTGTGAAATGTGACCATGGCACATGCACAGATATGAACAGTTGCACATCACAGTGGTCACGTACACGTAACACCCAGGATCCTGTCCCCATGAACACGTGCACAGCCTGGGGGTGGCTGCCCACAGGTGACACCCACAGGACAACATGTACACCAACATACACACAATAGGAAATGCAGCCTTACATGCCTTATGATAAAGTTTGGACAGTCTGTCGTGATGGTAGGTGTGCCCCTCACTCCCTGGGAGCTATCTGTGGCTGGCATATGTCCATCTGAGACAGGCATGCTGACATATGCCAGTCACATGTACAGTGATGCGTTGAACAGCAATGGACCGATCGGTGCCTCCGGCCGGCCCATTGCTTTCAATGTGTGCGGGTAAGCGTTGTACCCCTGTGCGCGTTGAACTGCAATGGACCGATCGGTGCCTCCGGCCCGGCCCATTGCTTTCAATGTGTTTGGAGTGCGCGTTGTACCCCTGTGCGCGTTGAACTGCAATGGACCGATCGGTGCCTCCGGCCCGGCCCATTGCTTTCAATGTGTGCGAGTGCAGCGTTGTACCCCTGTGCGCGTTGAACTGCAATGGACCGATCGGTGCCTCCGGCCGGCCCATTGCTTTCAATGTGTGCGGGTACGCATTGTACCCCTAGTGCGGCGTTGAACTGCAATGGACCGATCGGTGCCTCCGGCCCGGCCCATTGCTTTCAATGTGTGCGAGTACGCGTTGTACCCCTGTGCGCGTTGAACTGCAATGGACCGATCGGTGCCTCCGGCCGGCCCATTGCTTTCAATGTGTGCGGGTACGCGTTGTACCCTGTGCGCGTTGAACAGCAATGGACCGATCGGTGCCTCCGGCCGGCCCATTGCTTTCAATGTGTGCGGAGTACGCGTTGTACCCCTGTGCGCGTTGAACTGCAATGGACCGATCGGTGCCTCCGGCCGGCCCATTGCTTTCAATGTGTGCGGGTATGCGTTGTACCCCTGTGCGCGTTGAACAGCAATGGACCGATCGGTGCCTCCGGCCGGCCCATTGCTTTCAATGTGTGCGGGTAAGCGTTAGTACCCCTGTGCGCGTTGAACTGCAATGGACCGATCGGTGCCTCCGGCCCGGCCCATTGCTTTCAATGTGTGCGGGTACGCGTTGTACCCCTGTGCGCGTTGAACAGCAATGGACCGATCGGTGCCTCCGGCCGGCCCATTGCTTTCAATGTGTCGGGTGCAGCGTTGTACCCCTGTGCGCGTTGAACTGCAATGGACCGATCGGTGCCTCCGGCCGGCCCATTGCTTTCAATGTGAGCGAGTACGCGTTGTACCCCTGTGCGCGTTGAACAGCAATGGACCGATCGGTGCCTCCGGCCGGCCCATTGCTTTCAATGTGTGCGGGTGCAGCGTTGTACCCCTGTGCGCGTTGTACCGCAATGGACCGATCGGTGCGCACCCATTGACAATGGGCTTGCCTGGCAGCGGACGCGTTTTCGAATTTCGAGCGAGTCGGTTGCTGGAAAATCAGTTGGTCACCCACAACAATGTTGCAAAATCATGTATGTCATGAAGTTGAAGATTTGAAGGATGCTGTGGGCGTGTTTTGGTGCTGCTATTCCATGGATTGGCCAGATTCAGAAGATGCAAACGACTTGGACCTATCACTTTGGACACAAGGGACAGTATCTGCCTCTCCAGCACATATATATTGCTGGCTGTTCCCCTGAGAGCCCACTTGCCTGCACTACATGCTCCAAGACGACATCTGCCACTGCACTGCTGCTGTCTCTGCCCCTCTGGACCCTGCAATGGCACGTACTGTGGAGAGAGCCCCAGCCTTCAGCCTTGAAGAGAACCAGGCCCTGCTGGACAGCCTACTTCCACAGTACAGCAAGCTGTATGGGACACCAGGGGAGCAGGTGAGTGTTCTGTGCACTGCCTTTCTGAATGTGCATTTTGTCTGACTAGCAAGGCTGAGAGTCTGCACACCACTGGCTAGCAGGCTCACTGAGTAGTTGTCACCCCCATAGTGTGTAGTGACTTGCACTGGACAGGTATGGTGCAGTGACAGTGCATTTGAACATGGTTTTACTTCCCATGCAATGATACCATGTAGTGACGTCTGGCAAACTGTCCATGGTCAGCTTTGCACTGCCTGTGTACATCATGTGCCCCTGTGATTGAGACATGTATATACAACTGTGTCATGCACGGATATGTTGCATGTGTGGTAATGGCCTTTTCACTTTGTCATCCTCACAGGTTAATGCCCATCGGAAGCAGGAAATCTGGAAGGACATCGTCCGGGCTGTCCGGTCCGTGGGGGTCTACAAGCGCCGGATCCGCAACTGCCAGAAGAGGTGGCAGGACCTTCGGGGCTGGACCCGGAGGATTGCACGGGTCCAGCTGAAGCTGTCGCCTCCTCGCAGGAGGGGCGGAACACGGACCCTGACCCCCACATGCTCCAGATCCTGGCGGTGGTGTTTCCAGACCTGGATGGGCAGCTGAAGGCCAGACAGCAGCAAGGAGGGGGTGAGTCAAAGACTGCACTGTGAACTCTGTATTACATGCTTTGTGCCCTCCTCTGGCCTGGTTCAACTGCCACAGTGCAGCAGTCATGTTGTCCAGGAGCCAAGTCTCTCTATTGTGCACTGCCCACTGCTCATCTGATACCCAGGTGTGGCCCTTACAGTCAGGGAATTGTGTCACTTGGGACTGTGTCCTTGCAGTTTGCTTCACTAAAGGTGGGGGACAGCATCTGTTTCCCTAACTCTGTTGTGGGCATCATGGGTGGGTCCATTGTTCACACAACGCCTGGGTTTGGACATGTGATCTGCGTGTTGCTTTGATATGCGGTCCACTTGCTGAGCTGAGCCACCACATGTGCCTGGGGTATGTGGCACACGCCTATGCAGCGGGTGGGAACAATGTTTGGGCCCCAGGAGTGTGCAGATTACGTGTGTCACACATACATAGCCAGCTATCCACTGTCCAGGGCACATCCCTCATTCATGTGGAGCAGGACAGTCATGCCTACTCCAGGCCATGCAATGCACTCTGTACTCCCACTCCCGTGTATCAGCTGACACATTGTGCACAGTGATTTGACCCCTCCGGTGTCTGCCTCTGTGTCAGTGTGCTGTGGATTAGTTGCCAGGACTGCTGGGGTATTTCTTGGTAGGGGCTCAGCATGCCCCTGGAGATGTGACCATAGGAGACGATACTTGTGTGTCACATAGGTGTTTGATCAGCTGCCCGTGCAGACTGGGGTATGCGAATGTGATGTTCAGGCAGCTGTTCCCCATTCACAGCAAATTGTGAGGGGCTCAGGTTCAGAGGGTAGTGTCACAGGTCTCCCATATGTCCAATAGGTGTGACCTGGACAGATGAGGGTTGAGATGATGTGTTGTGTGGGGGATGTACATGTGCACTTGTGCAGCTCCAGGACTTGCATTCCCCATGACCTACTATTGTGACACAGTCATGCCTCTGCCATGGCATGTGTCAACTTATTTGTGGTCCTGCAGGGGAGTGACATGTGCTACATGCACACCATAGTGGCGCTGGCTATCAGGACATGGGTGCATCATGGTGTCTGTCGCTGGTATGCATCACATGCATTTCCTATTTGACTCTGGGCATCCCTTTCATCCGGAAACCTGTACTGACTCAGTGGCAAGAGCTGTGATGTGTCCACACCGTGTCCTCTGCACTGTCCAACTACTGTGTACTTGGTGCATGTGTCCACACTGGGGTGTTGCAATCCAACAGACACCAGACAGATGGGTGCAAGGCCATGTGGGATGTGAGTGCCATGCTTGGCATCAGACTGACAATTGGCTTCTCCTGTTCAGTTAGGGCCCTTTTAGCAATGTACAACTAATGATGCCAGGGCTTGCTCTGTGATGTGCTGTGCTCACAGTGGTGTGTGCGTTTGGTGCAGGTGACTGATGTCTGTCTGTTTCCCCATTGTTTGCAGATACATCCACGGCCACGGAAGGGGACAGCTCCACGGACCAGGAGGAGCCAGAGAGCCAGACTGGGTCAGCAGCCGAGGAGTGGTCGGAGGGACCCAGTGGCACGGAGGGCGAGGGAGCCACACCGAGGAATCCTCAGCACCATCCACCTCAGCTGAGGACCAGAGCAACTCGGAGGATGACTCCCTTGTGGAGGCGGGTGTCAGCAGCCACCACACCCCAGCTAGTGTTGCTATCCCCGCCACCACCAGCACCACCACCGCCCTCCCATCAGCTCCCATTCCCCAGGTCCGTGGAGGCTCCCATGTTCGGGAGCGTGTCTCCTTTGGCCCAGGCACTGCACCCCCTGCCCCTGTGTCCCCTGCTGCCCTGAGTGAGGAGTCTGTGTACCTCCTTCGCCAGCTCCATGTAGGGCAGACAGCCATGCTGAGTGTCCTCCATGCGCACACCGCACTGTTGACTCAGCTGGTGTCGTTCATGGAGGGCATCTCATCGGGCATGTCTGACCTACAGAGGGGCAACAGGTCCATGGACTCCTCCCTGACGGCAGCAGTGTCCCTCCTCAGACAGTCCCTCACCCCTCCTGCCTCTGCTCCATCCACACTCCCCAGCACCTTGCCCGTCCCAAGCACACACACACCGGCACAGGCACACACCAGCACACACACATCCAGCACACAGACACACACGCCACAAACTAAACGCACACGCACGCACAGTCAGGGGACTGAAACCAGACTCACAGGGGATGGGGCCCTGGTACACACACACGCATCCACGGGCACTGCGCAGTCCTCAGTTGCCTCTCCTCCAAAGCACCCTCCCTTGCCTCACCTGCAACCCCAAAGACCCAGCGCCTCTTCCTCAGTGACCTCGGCCTCTTCCCCTCCGATCCAGCTGCCCCAGCATCCAGGGGAAGAGGAAGCCCCCACACGGAGCAGAGTGCCCCTCGCCCCCGGACACCCTCCCCCAGGCGCAGACAGACTGAGGCCCCCACCCGCAAGTCCCCCGGAGTGGTAAGAGCAAGACTCCGCCGCCGCCCTGCAGCTCAAGCACCAGGTCACCTTCCTCCATCCCTCAGGCCCCCACTCCACAGGTGCCCCCCGCCACACCCTGCCCCAGGTTCCCCCACCCACAGATATACCATCCCCAAGAGGCTCCGGCCTTCTCCCCCTGCCACTTGCTCTCCCGGCACCACACCCCCGCTGCGCTTGTCTGTGCCACTGATGTTGTGAGGGTGTCCTCCCCCTCTGTCCAGCCCACCTTGCCTGTTCCCCATTCTCCTCCCCTGGTGGTAGGCACTGCAGTGGAGTCCACTACCACCCTGTCTGACTTGGGCACTGCAGTGGCGGACCTGTCCACTCCATCTGCAGGGTCCACTGCAGTCGTGCCGGCACCCACAACATCTGAGCCATGCCCCCCAGTTGTGCCGGCACACACCATGTCAGACACCTCCACTGCAGTTGTCAGTGGCTCTCCAGCACCCACCACCCCTTCCCTGCTTCCTCCTGGTCAGCCCTGATCCTGTCCCTGCGGTGCCTGGCCTACCACCCCGGTTGCCCCTCCTAGTGGATTGTCCCTGGTTTTGTGCAGGCATGTGTAGGGTGGCATCTGCCACTGTCACCCACTTGTGACTTTGTTGATGGACTGGCCATTGGCCTTTGTTTATGTTCTACCGGACTTCTACTTTTAATGCCACATATGCTGAATAAAGCAACTTTCTGTTCTCTAGTGCTTTTGCTTCTGATGTACATGATGTTGATGATGCTAAGAATGCCCTTGTTGCAGTGATGGTGATATTTGGTCTCATGATAATGAAGTGTTACTGTGCAGGAACCCATGTGGTCCAGGGGTTATGTGTCCTATCCTGTGGTGTATCCATGTCATCCATAGCAGCATCTGAGGGTGTCATGTGTTCAGTATTTGGCAATTAGATTTCCTACTTAGATTGGCAACTTCACATCTGTGGCTTCCACCCCTGCACATCTGTTGTGCCTGCCATTGTTCTATTCGTCTACTTCCCTGACCGTGTGGCCATCTCCAGTGAACATGCAGGTTTGGGCATCAATGGGGAAGGACTCATCTGTGTTGTCAGTGCAACATTGCTATACAAGTGTGTTGGATCTGTGCTGATGATTCCGTTGGCACTTCCATGACCAGGCTGATGGGACGGGAGCCCTCATTTGTTGCTAATTGTTGATTGTGTGTCCCATTGCCGCCATGGTATGGTATCTGTTCGCCTCACATCTGCAGTCTCCACAGGGTATCTGCATGTGTGTGCCCATTGGTGCAAATATGTGGGTCTGCATTCGGATGGTCACTTCTGTCATTGTGTCATTGATGATTGTTGACGGTGTCAGCCCCCATGGGTGTTGTTTGTCTGCACATGGCCAAAGTTATGTCTTATTTGCACTGCAGGATTTGGCTCCCCCAATTTATGTTGCAATGGGACACATACACTACTTTGCCACTGATGTGTTTGTTGTTCTGTGACCAGGAATCATCCATGCAGTTTGGCAGTTGCACCTCTTACTTTGTCAACACTTGCCTTTTGGTCACTGTGATGATGGGGGTTTGGACCCCATTGCCACAATGTTCAAGATGTGCTGCAGCTATGGACCCCACACTTGCCTTTTGGTCACTGTGATGATGGGGTTTGGACCCCATTGCCACAATGTTCGAAATGTGCTTCAGCTATGGACCCCACACTTACATTTTGGTCACTGTGATGATGGGGGTTTGGACCCCATTGCCACAATGTTCAAAATGTGCTTCAGCTATGGACCCCACACTTACATTTTGGTCACTGTGGTGATGGGGTTTGGACCCCATTGCCACAATGTTCAAAATGTGCTTCTGCTATGGACCCCACACTTACCTTTTGGTCACTGTGATGATGGGGGTTTGGACCCCATTGCCACAATGTTCAAAATGTGCTTCAGCTATGGACCCCACACTTACATTTTGGTCACTGTGATGATGGGGTTTGGACCCCATTGCCACAATGGTCATGGCCTGCTTGCATTGTGGGTGCCACACACATATATGTGTGGCACATGTGCTAGGGGGTCACATTGTATGTTCAAAGTCATGTTCGGTGTTGTAGGCATTTGACACAGTCTACACACGCTTGTCATGGTGTTGGGGGATGTCTTCTTCTTGCATTCCCTAGGTTGTGGTGTGCTGGTTGTGTCATGCATTGTCCATCCTATGAGTGGGGGTGGTAGTAGTGGTAGGCATCCTGCCCCCTGGCTAAGGGTGGTGGTAGAGCATCCAGCCCTCCCTGGGTGAGGGTGGTAGTAGTGGTAGGCATCCTGCCTCCCTGGCTAAGGGTGGTAGTAGTGGTAGGCATCCTGCCCCCCTGGGTGAGGGTGGTAGTAGTGGTAGGCATCCTGCCCCCTGGGTGAGGGTGGTAGTAGTGGTGGGCATCCTGCCCCCTGGGTGAGGGTGGTAGTAGTGGTAGGCATCCTGCCCCCTGGGTGAGGGTGGTAGTAGTGGTGGGCATCCTGCCCCCTGGGTGAGGGTGGTAGTAGTGGTAGGCATCCTGTCCCCCCTGGGTAAGGGTGGTAGTAGTGGTAGGCATCCTGCCCCCCCTGGGTGGTAGTAGTGGTGGGCATCCTGCCCCCCTGGATGAGGGTGGTAGTAGTGGTAGGCATCCTGCCCCCTGGGTGAGGGTGGTAGTAGTGGTAAGCATCCTGCCCCCTGGCTAAGGGTGGTAGTAGTGGTAGGTATCCTGCCCCCCTGGGTGAGGGTGGTAGTAGTGGTGGGCATCCTGCCCCCTGGGTGAGGGTGGTAGTAGTGGTAGGCATCCTGCCCCCTGGGTGAGGGTGGTAGTAGTGGTGGGCATCCTGCCCCCTGGCTGAGGGTGGTAGTAGTGGTAGGCATCCTGCCCCCTGGGTGAGGGTGGTAGTAGTGGTGGGCATCCTGCCCCCTGGGTGAGGGTGGTAGTAGTGGTAGGCATCCTGCCCCCTGGGTGAGGGTGGTAGTAGTGGTGGGCATCCTGCCCCCTAGGTGAGGGTGGTAGTAGTGGTAGGCATCCTGCCCCCTGGGTGAGGGTGGTAGTAGTGGTGGGCATCCTGCCCCCTGGGTGAGGGTGGTAGTAGTGGTAGGCATCCTGCCCCCTGGGTAAGGGTGGTAGTAGTGGTAGGCATCCTGCCCCCTGGGTGAGGGTGGTAGTAGTGGTGGGCATCCTGCCCCCTGGGTGAGGGTGGTAGTAGTGGTAGGCATCCTGCCCCCCTGGGTGAGGGTGGTAGTAGTGGTGGGCATCCTGCCCCCTGTGTGAGGGTGGTAGTAGTGGTGGGCATCCTGCCCCCTGGGTGAGGGTGGTAGTAGTGGTAGGCATCCTGCCCCCTGGGTGAGGGTGGTAGTAGTGGTGGGCATCCTGCCCCCTGGGTGAGGGTGGTAGTAGTGGTAGGCATCCTGCCCCCTGGGTGAGGGTGGTAGTAGTGGTAAGCATCCTGCCCCCTGGCTAAGGGTGGTAGTAGTGGTAGGCATCCTGCCCCCTGGGTGAGGGTGGTAGTAGTGGTAAGCATCCTGCCCCCTGGCTAAGGGTGGTAGTAGTGGTAGGCATCCTGCCCCCCTGGGTGAGGGTGGTAGTAGTGGTGGGCATCCTGCCCCCTGGGTGAGGGTGGTAGTAGTGGTAGGCATCCTGCCCCCCTGGGTGAGGGTGGTAGTAGTGGTAAGCATCCTGCCCCCTGGCTAAGGGTGCTAGTAGTGGTAGGCATCCTGCCCCCCCGGGTGAGGGTAGTGGTGGGCATCCTGCCCCCCTGGGTGAGGCTGGTAGTAGTGGTAGGCATCCTGCCCCCCCTGGGTGAGGGTGGTTGTGGTGGTAGGCATCATGCCACCCCTGGGTGAGGGTGGTAGTGGTGGTAGGCATCATGCCACCCCTGGGTAGGGGTGGTGGTGCGCATTCAGGCCCCTGTGTGCATATGTGGCATTGGTGATGGGCATCCCGCCCCTATGGTGCTGCTGTTGCTGGTGTAAGTATATTCTGCATCCCTGTGTGTGTGTGTGATGTGTCGTGTACGTGTTGTATGTGTTTTGTGGTTGGTGTCTGGCTTACCTTCTGCGCCGTACGCGTCCGTGCCTGTTCCGGTAGTAAATGTAGAATATTGGTATGATCGGGACGAAGGGATTCATGGTTGGTTCGTGTCGTTCGTCCTTCTCGTTGCTTCGCGTCGTCCTCCTCGCTTTGCCTCGTCCTCGTCGCTTCGCGTCGTCCTCGTCGCTGGCGTGTTTGCCTCGTAGCCGTGGATCGTGTTGTGGCGCGAATCGGAGCTTATGTGCGCCTCTCCCGGATGCTTTGACGTGCCGTGCGTAGCGACGGGTTCGGCGCGTACGGAAGCGCATCGTACTTGTCCGGCCGGACGGGGCTGCATTTTTCCTTCCGTGCGACTCGATTCGGCGTTTCCGGATTCGCCTCGGTCGGAGAACAGGACCTGGTTTGGGTGAGTACGGCTCGGCCGGATTTTTTGCTGTTGTGCGCATCGTACTTGCTCGTTCGGTGTGCTGTACGGATCGGTCGGGAAACAGGCTTTCGCATGGCTTTTTTCCCAACCGAATGGTATTGGGTGCGCCTCCGACCGAGATCGGAATCGGCCCCTATGTGTTTCAACTTTGAAAATCCTTTTTATTCAGCATAAAGACACACTATCTGGAGTGCTTGAAACACTTTTTCCACATTAAATACACGTTCTATTGTGGGCAAATCCAAATGAAACACACCCACTCAAATCAATCATAGGTTAACTTCTAAGCATTGCACCGAATTTCTACGTGCCAATTTTCAGAATGCAGTTCGTGTCTGAAGCTGGAAAGCTCTAATTACCGACACACTGCTCCCTTTTTCCCTTTCCAGAACTCCTGCCCCCCTTTCATGGAGAGACCGAACACATTCAGCGCTACTGAATTACGAGCGTGTCTTTCACCTCTCCTACTGCACCTTTAGAATGCGTGTCTGTTCAGCATAAATATACATTACCTTGAATCGTCACAACACTGTTTTCATTTTAAATGCACATCCCTCCCTTACATTTTTCTCATGTTGTACTCTTCCTATGTCAAAACAAATGTACATTCTTGCTAGTATTTCTGATCAAACCAGATTTTTATTTATTTATTATTTTTTCCATTCTTCAAAATTTAAAGTGTTGTCAGGAGGCGCCAGCTAACCTCCTTCCAATGGACATCTGCAGAGCACAACGACAAAAGAGACCAAATTAAGCTCATTCCAGACATTTTCAAGAAGGGGCCACATTCATCATTTTGCCTGGCAAGAATTACAAGTACTTTCCCCAAAGACGGTCCTCAGACCGTGTCAAACAAAAACCCCACACAACACAGCTTGCTGAGGCAAGGCATCCTTACCTCCACACGAAGAGCACAGTCGCTACTCACTCAAACAAGCATTTCACAAGCACCACCACCGACGTCGGTCCACAAACCTCATAGCACCCAAACACAACAATCAAACCACAAGTCAGCCCGGAGACTGCATCAGAACAAGACAGTCCAAAGACTGCACCAAGACAAGACAGTCCAAAGACTGCACCAAGACAAGACAGTCCAAAGACTGCACCAAGACAAGAAGACAGGCTCTAGCCCCAGACCTTTTCAAGAGTAGACCAAATTTCCAGTTGGCCTGGCAGATTGTTCGCAAACAGTCCCAGGCCTTTTCAAGAATAGGCCAAATTTCCAGTTGGCCTGGTAGACTGTTCACAAACACTCTGTGTCTTTTAAAGGGTCCGCAAACCCACCAAGTTCAAACCAAGACAGCCCGAAGACCATACCAAGACACAGCCCGTCGGCACGTGCCGTTCAAGCAAGGCAGTCTGAAAACTGCACCAAGACAGTCCGGAGACTGTACCAAGACACAGCCCGTAGGCTCGTGCCATTCAAGAATGGCGCCATTTTTTCAAGAATCAAATCACTCACCTAGTGCACTCAGGTTAAGCAAGGTTATTCTCCACTGCCGACTCTTCAGACCAAATGGTCAAATCCAAGGTTTCGCCTTCTCAGGACCCCAGCCGGTGACCACTAGACGAGGAGTCGCCTGATCAGACGGGCGGGGCAGCCAAAAGAACCGGGCTCTTATCATGTGGGGATCTCCGATCCGCCCGGCCGACCAGACGCACCCCCGACCCTGCAACCCGATTACGGACGAGTCGGATCACCTTGCGGAGTCCCTGTTTGGGCGCCAACTGAAGGAAGTGGCCCTTAGGGGCCACCCAGGTTATTTACAACCACCTGCTATGCCTTCCCAAGTAATGAAGAGTCGGTCAGGCAGTAGAGAATACAAACAGGCTTTTATTAGCAATACTCTGCAGAGGAGTCCAATCTGACCTGCACCCTAAGATGTCTGCTGAGGGACTGGCTCCCCAACAGTCTGCAACACCTAATCATTCCTCCAAGAACCTCCAACCATGCCCACAGTGGAAAGTTACCAGCTTAGGCCAGACATGAACAAAGAGGCACAGAAGGATGGGCTACCACCTGCTAGATGGGTACACACTATCACAGTCTCAAGGTTGCCGTTCTGGGTCTCAGCGTCTCCTAACGTGGGAGCAAAGTTACACACAAGGATAGGAATGCAAGGGCAGAATGGCCTATTCATTAGTAAATCAGTATCCAACCTTGAGCAGGGAAGGAAATAATAGCTGAATACAGTGTTCTGCTGAGGCAAGGAATACGAATAATGAGGCCTAGTTCAGACACAGCCTAATGGGGATTGCAAAATAGAAAATGGAGTCACACTTGCTAACTGAGGCTTGCGCATTACAAGGATAACTCAGTGGGTTACATAACGTGAATGCAAATGGAACGTAATTTAGCCGCACACTGCTAACCTACTATGGCACTGAATAAGTATATAATAAGAATGGGGTTTTTCAAACCTAACACTTTCATATCTTTTCTCGTAAGCCTATGATTTAATAGTTGGAGGGCCATGGGGGAGTGTCTAAAAAATGTTGAATACTTACTTCAAAATGGAAGTAGTTTACAAAAAGTAAAGAGGGGTTTAGGGAGAGACAAGCTACTACAACTGCCCATAAAAGAGTTGCCACATTGTTATTCACAAATTGCACTTCTAAAGCTACTATAGCACTATAGGAGAAAAACAGTAGTATATGTACTCTCCTGTTTCTGAAGGCATACAGTCAGTCAATTCAGAGTATTGTTCCTCTGTAGGACCCTTAGGGGCATATTTACAATAAAATGTCGGAGCGCAGAGTTGTGCCAAATTTGGCAGCGCCGCGCTATAACATTTTCAAAACGCAGGGATGCACCGTCTTCACAAGAATTATAGTATTTATTATAGATATATCTTCATTTTTTGGAAAAATGTTTTATAGTATTTACATTTTATTTTAGGTGTTATAATTTTTATTTGGATTATGGGCGGGCTGAACAAAATATAAGAACTATTTTTACGTTTTTTTTTAATATAATTTTTTTACAGTTGCTAGGATTTACAGAGGTTTTGGGTGGGTAGTGTGTTTGAAATACTTTATTTTTAAGTAATATTTGTTTTTAATAGTATAACATTGTTAATTTTTCATTAAAATTCTTTTTAATGGATCTTTTTTGAGATGTTAATGAATTGTTATCAAAATATGTAATTATTTTCATGTAATAACCATAGAATTGTTGAATTTAAAAATGATTCACCTTTAAGTATGTTTATATTTTATAATTATGTATTTAGTTCTTTTTGTGTGTTTTATTTATTTTAGATATTTTTAAATGTTCAGTAATTATTTATGACATATTTTGAAATTATTAAATACTACACAGGCCTTTTTTATATTTTTTCACTTCTTACATTTTAAAGTACGGATGTAGTGAAAATTAATTTTGAAAATGTATTCTATTTGATACGGTACATAGGGGCCGATTCCGATTCGGGCCGGAAATCTCTCCGACCGAGCTGGACCCGGAGAGATTTCCGACCGAATCGGACCCTAGCAGCCCGACCGAACGAGTACGATGCGTACGCATGCTATCGGACTCGATTCGGTCGGTCTCCCATTGAAGTCAATGGGAGCCGGTCATACAACGCGTACGCGAGCTCCCATTGACTCAATGGGTGCGATGCGAACAAGGGCGCCCCCTACAGCGTGTACGCGGCGAAGCGACTCGCGCCGTACACGCACAGGTAGGGGGGACCCATGGGTCCCCCTGTGTGCGACTCGCGTGGCTACGCGTACAGGGGGTCCGACACGGACCCCCGAGTACGGCTCCGACTGCTTCTTCGAGCCGGACGGCGCGAGTCGGTCGGATCTGCTCGCGGCGCGCATCGTACTTGCCCGGCCGGGGAACGTCTCCATTGCGCGGTGCGAGGCGCATCCGTGCGAGTTGGTCGGTGCGGTTGGGACGGGCGTACGAGTCGGTCGGCGAATTCGCACGCGCTCGCATCGTACTCGCTCGCCCGGACGCACGTACGAATCGGTCGGGAAAGAGGGCTCCGAATCGGATCCGGTTAAGCCGAATCTGATTCGGTGCCCTACCGGCCGAGATCGGAATCGGCCCCATAGTGTTTTTATTTTAAAAATGTATTTAAAAAATAGTAGGTAGTGTATAGGTTGTTAACTTGTAATACTTTGAAATGAAATTAGAAATATAAAATTAGCTTAACAAAAATAAAATATTTTATTTTTATTTGTAATATATATAATTTAATAATGAACATTAATATTTAACTTGTGTAATCTACATTTGCAGAATTTATATTTTGCCTTTTTTATAAAAAACAATTAATTTCTGTATATGTTTGTAGTCAAGGTATTTATATTTCATGAATTATTAAAACATTATAGTTATGATTGTTATGTATATAATGTGTATTAATATTTAATAATAATAAATTATGTATTTCAAGTAGTCTGCTTTTATTTATAGTGTGATTTTTTTTATTTGAATTCCCTGAGTCTAACACGTATCCACTGTGGCTATATTTGGAGTGGGAATAGTAAATAAGAACTTCCAAATCTCCAACAACTTTCATCAATGTGGCTAAGTTTGGAGTGGCAATAGTAAATCTGAACCTTTCCGGAGACCAACACTTTACACGCTGTGGCTAAATTTGGAGTAAGGATAGTAAATATGAACTTCCCAGTGTCCTTCACTTTCCTTAATGTGGCTAGAGTTGGAGTGGGAATAGTAAATCAGAACCTGCCAGAGTGCAACACTTTCTCCAATGTGGCTATGTTTGCTACTTAGGATTCCATTTAGCAGAAATTCGTTTTTTCTTTTCATTATGACACCATTGTTTTACTACTTACATTTTTCTGTCATCTATTGTATGGCTGTACATTTTAGCATCTGTTTTAACATACACACACACACACATAACGTTGTCCCTTAGAACTAATACTGTTACATTGCTTTCAAGTAATTTTTTCATTTAGTTTGTGTAGACTACTGTGGAGGACAAGATACGCTAGCGCGGGTGAGGTTTGCAGAAGGTTCTGTGGCGCTCTACAGAAGTACACTTGAAAGTTGTTGTGAACTTATTTATGTGCGGTGCTTTGAAGTGGAGAGATCACCCACTCCTCAGTTGGACGATCAAAATCACCCAGTTTGTACGAAAAATTGGTTTCCCCAGCACACGCTAATGTCAACATGCATTACCTAAATAACAGATATCAACAATTCTTGTCCTTCTTTGTATTTGTTAGGTTTATTCTCATATGTTCTTGTTTAGTTCTTTTTTTGCCTCTTTTTAGCCAACACGTGTTTAGCCGCCCATGGCAAGTGGCTGCGACTTCCTCAGGGCTAAAAGATACAAGCATATGCATTTGCTACTAGAGCATGATCGTTTTTTCCTAACAATTTGAAGTATAGGTGACATATGTGTCTATATCAATCTTCCTTTTCATTCAGGTGACTTTTTGTGTGTGGCAATTGATTATGTCATACAGTAGTGGATATACAAAGCAAAGAAAGTTATATTCCCCAGAAAGAGTTTGCATCCCAATTATTGCGATTTTATTTTTGTTATTTGCTTAATCTTATCTGACAGCCAGCTTAGTTTAGACATTTATATTGACATCTTTGAATCCATTTCTATTCGCTTCATACATTAGTTTTCATTTATCGTTTTATTTTTTGTATTTTACATTTGTCTTGGAAACATGCTCCTTTGATGAGATCAATTACGTGCCTATCTGTTTTGTCTAAGTAATATCAATCAACCTTTTGTGCAACCCAATATTTGTTTACTTGTGACCCCCCCTAAAATCATATAGTATACCTGTTTCATTGGAATGTTTAGTGTTATCTGAAATGTATTAAGTACAGGCAAAGTTTTTGTCAGTCAACGGGTCATAATTTGTTATGGAAATCCTACTTTCATACTATTTCGTTCGGTCTGTGCGGGCCATGCTCCTACCTTTTAACCGGTTGTAATTCCGTCCCGGTTTCCCCAAATAGTTCCTTGTCTTCAATAGTTTTTCTCTCCCAATCACACTCACCCATACACTCACCCATACAGCCACTCATTCACCCATACAGTAACTCATATACCCCATCACTCACCTATGCTGTCTTTCACATACCAAGTTACTCACCAATATACCAATGACAAATCCGCTCACCCACACAGCCATACACACACTCACCCACCCATACAGCCCCTCACACACACTCCCTAACCCATACAGCCATTGACTCACCCACTCACTCTCCTATACAGACAGTCACACACCCTCTAACCCACCCACACAGACACACAGTCACACACCCATACAGGTACTCAGATAACCATTCACCTATACAGCCACTCACGTACCCACTCACACACCCATGCAGCCAATTAGATATCAACTACCAGACTGATACAAACATTCCCACAACCAGTCACTCACCCATACATTCACTGCGACACATAATCACTCACCTATACAGTCAGACACGCACCCACTGAATCATCCATACAGGCACTCATACACCCATTAGTTCACCAATACACCTTGGTATATATATATATACATATATATATATTATCTACTGGCATTCGCCAGTAGATAGTTATAGTTAGGAACTATTTTCCATAGGAAATCCGCGACATTCTATTTGAAATAACTCTTGCGTCGGTTGACGAATCTTCGCGAAATTTTCAAACTTTATGGCCTGCTCCGGTCCGCTCCTACCCTGAAAGTTTCGGGGTGATTCGTCAAGCGGGGGCCGAGAAAAAAGGGGGGTCCCAAAACGTGTTTTCCCCATTCATTTTCCCATAGGAAACTTTAGCCACGGCTACAGCTCGAACTGCTGAACGGAATTACACCAAATTTGGCAAAGAGGTAGTTCTTGGTTCAGAAAGAACCCTTTTTGTTAAATGGTGTAAATCCGTTCAGTAGTTCCTGTGAAAATCAAAAGGAAAATCACATATATATCTATGGCCGCGTCGGATTCGCGCACCCTCCCGATCACGAGCTGCATGCTAATTGGCTGTCAACACTCCAAATCAGGAAGTGTTGGCAGCCATTTTGTCCCTCGGTAGAACCGAGGACAGAAACAAGTGCGCAAAGCGCAAAAAGGGGGCAGGGTAGAAACAGCCTGACCCCCTAGGTCTGCTCAGGGGGTCCCACAAGGACCCCCTGGGCAGAAAGCATATTTTTTTTTTTTTAAATCGGCGGGATGCGCTTAGGGTGCGCGAAACCCACCGAGAAAAAAAAAAGAAACAAGTGCGCAAAACGCACAAAGGGGGCAGGGTAGAAACACCCTGACCCCTAGGTCTGCTCAGGGGGGTAGAAAAAAGCATTTTTTTCTAAATCGGCAGGATGCGCTCAGGGTGCGCGGATCCTGCCGAAAAAAAAAAAAATCGAAGCGCGGGATGCAAATTTGCCCCCGGGTGGCCCAAGTCCCGGGGGCATGCGGGGGTTGGGTTTATTGTTTATGGGGGGGCCTCTAAGGCCCCCCAAGCCCCGGGGACCGCCACCCCCGGGGCTTTTTAAAACAAATGATGGCGGGAGGGCTGTGCGCCTCCCGCTGCCCCGGGACCGCCACCCCGAGGCTGTTTTTTTTAATTTAAAAACCTGTGTGGGGGGACACCAGCCCCCCACACGCCCCGGGACTGCCACCTCCCGGGGCACTAAAGATTTAAATATGGGGGTCCGTTACGGACCTCTCAGAGCCCCGGGGACCACCACCTCCCCGGGGCTTTGAACTAAGTTGGGAGGGGGGCCGCGCGGCCCCCTCCTGGAGCCAGTGATGGCCCTGGGGATCACCACCCCCCAGGGCCGGCTCCTGCAGTGTCCCGGGGTGCCTACCCCTGGGACACTGTAGTTTGCTATGACAGGACGGTAGCCTCGCGGCTCTCGTCCTGTCATAGCAAACTTGGTTTGCATTTTGAAAGAGAGAGCAGGAAACCTGCTCTCTCTTTCAAAATGCAACCCAATTGCTTTTCCACACGGGGAGTAGCATGTTAGCTGCTCCCCATGTGGAAAGCAATGCCGGCTCCCGCAGGAGGCGGGGAGCCGGCTGGGACTGTGGGGGATTGGGGACCCCCACAGTCTCCAACGAGAGGCCAGGCCCCAGGGGATGGGGTCCCCGGGGCCATAAGTGGCCCGGAGAGGGGCCATGCAGCCCCCTCCCCAATTAAAAAAAATGGTAAGGCCGGCCCCGGGGGATGGGGTCCCCGGGGCCTTAAATGGCCTGAGGAGGGGGGCCACGCAGCCCCCCTCCAAATATTTTAAAAAAAATAAAAATAAAAAAGAGGGCATGCTCCGGGGGATGGGGTCCCCGGGGCCAATAGAGGCCCAGGGAAGGGGGGCCACGCAGGCCCCCTTCCCGTTTTTTTTTCCCTTTTTTTTAAAATAAAACAAAAAAAAAATGCTCAGGCCCCGGGGGATAGGGTCCCCGGGGCCAAAAGTGGCTGAAGGAAGAGGGGCCACGCAGCCCCCTTCCCATAAAAAAAAAGGAAATGGAAAAAAAAAAAAAACGCATTGTGCCGGAGGCCCCGCCCCCCTCCCTGCAGCAGTGTGCAAACGCGCCCCTGGCGCATTTTAAGAAGGGGAAGTAATTCCCGTTGAATACTGGGGTCCCTGGGAGCCAACTAGCCCACCAGGAACCTCCAGTATGCGCCAGGGGCTGTGTTGCTGAGAGGTGTACAGAGGCCACGCCCCTTTATACACCTCTCTGCAACGCAGCTCTGTGGCGCTTTTTGGAGGTACATGGTGGGCTAGTTCGACTCCAGGGACCCTCAGGATTCAAGGGGACTTAATCCCCCAACTTAAAACGCGCCACGGGGCGCGTTTGCACAGTGGTGAAGGGAGGGGGCGGGGCTTCAGGTGACATGTGTGCAAACAGTCCCCGTGGCGCATTTTAAGATGGGGAATGAAATCCCCTTCAATCCTAAGGGTCCCTGGGGGCCAACTAGCCCACCAGGTACATCCAGAAAGCGCCACAGAGCTGCGTTGCAGAGAGGTGCAAAAAGGGGCGTGGCCTCTGAACACCTCTCTGCAACGCAGCTCCTGGCGCATACTGGAGGTACAGGGTGGGCTAGTTGGACCCCAGGGACCCTCATGATTCAAGGGGACTTAATCCCCCAACTTAAAACGCGCCATGGGGCGCGTTTGCACAGATGTCACCTCAGGCCCCGCCCCTCCCTTCACCATTGTGCAAATATTCCTCTAAAATCAGCCGAACTACGAATTCCGATTTACTCACCTGTTATCAGGAGAGACCTCAGTGCTGCATCTTTGAGCCCAGTACTGATCCTGAAAAGTAATTTTAACCGTACTTACCAGTAACTTGTATTTCCTTCCATAGGAATCCATTGTCTGGTTTTTCAGCAGAAAAGTTTCAAAGTGTCGATTTTTGAAACATACAAATATTCCTCTAAAATCAGCAGAACTACGAATTCCGATTTACTCACCTGTTATCAGGAGAGACCTCAGTGCTGCATCTTTGAGCCCAGCACTGACCCTGAAAAGTAATTCTAACCGTACTTACCAGTAACTTGTATTTCCTTCCATAGGAATCCATTGTCTGGTTTTCAGCAGAAAAGTTTCAAAGTGTCGATTTTTGAAACATACAAATATTCCTCTAAAATCAGCAGAACTACGAATTCCGATTTACTCACCTGTTATCAGGAGAGACCTCAGTGCTGCATCTTTGAGCCCAGTACTGATCCTGAAAAGTAATTTTAACCGTACTTACCAGTAACTTGAATTTCCTTCCATAGGATATCATTGACTGGTTTCACTTGGAAATTCTTCTAAGTGTGGAGTTTTGGAACTTTATAATATTCCTATAAAATCAGCCGAAATACGAATTCCGATTTACTCACCTGTTATCAGGAGAGACCTCAGTGCTGCATCTTTCAGCCCAGTACTGATCCTGAAAAGTAATTTTAACCGTACTTACCAGTAACTTGAATTTCCTTCCATATGATATCATTGCCTGCTTTTTGCTGAAAAAGTTTCTAAGTGTCGATTTTTGAAACATACAAATATTCCTCTAAAATCAGCAGAACTACGAATTCCGATTTACTCACCTGTTATCAGGAGAGAACCCAGTGCTGCATCTTTTAGCCCAGCACTGACCCTGAAAAGTAATTCTAACCGTACTTACCAGTAACTTGTATTTCCTTCCATAGGAATCCATTGTCTGGTTTTCAGCAGAAAAGTTTCAAAGTGTCGATTTTTGAAACATACAAATATTCCTCTAAAATCAGCAGAACTACGAATTCCGATTTACTCACCTGTTATCAGGAGAGACCTCAGTGCTGCATCTTTGAGCCCAGTACTGATCCTGAAAAGTAATTTTAACCGTACTTACCAGTAACTTGAATTTCCTTCCATAGGCTAACATTGACTGGTTTCCTTGGAAATTCTTCTAAGTGTGGAGTTTTGGAACTTTATAATATTCCTCTAAAATCAGCTGAACTACGAATTCCGATTTACTCACCTGTTATCAGGAGAGAACCCAGTGCTGCATCTTTTAGCCCAGCACTGACCCTGAAAAGTAATTCTAACCGTACTTACCAGTAACTTGTATTTCCTTCCATTGGAATCCATTGTCTGGTTTTCAGCAGAAAAGTTTCAAAGTGTCGATTTTCACAAACTACAAATATTCCTTAAAAATCGCCTGTATGACTTAAACGCATTCTTTCAACTGTTTACAGGAGATGCACCAGTGCTGGATACAGGATCCACCACTGAGTAAGAAAAAGTAACGATAACACTACTTACCTGCTAAGTGAATTTCCTCCCATAGGATAACATTGGTGATTCTATGTGAAAAAGTTTGTCAACTTTTAAAATACAATAATATTCCTTAAAAATCACTACTGTAACCAAAACGCTTTTACTCAACTGTTTACAGGAGATGTCCCAGGACTGAATCTAGGATCCAGTCCTGTGGTTAGAAAAGTAATCCATAAACTAACTAATTGCATTTAACTAGAAATTCACATTGAGCTCAATGTTGAATTGTGTTTGAAATTGTGTTGCCCATTGCAACAACTGTAACTACTGTACTTAAAAGTCTATTGCCTATTTGCAAAGTATTTAAACTAAAGTAATTCATTCTGAGAAAGTATATTTTGTAATGTAATGTATAATGTAATTACAATGTAATTTAAAAATAAAATATGTAAAAATAAATAGTTTAAAAAAATGTAGTAAATCAGTATCAATAAAATAAATATAAAAATTAATACATTTAAAAATTGTCATTTACAAAACCTTTGAAATTCACTGAAAAAACCATAGGTTTTAGGGGATTATAGTTAGAAATTAGCATTTAAAAACCTTTGAAATTCACTGAAAAAACCATAGGTTTCAGGCACGTTATAGTTAGAAATTAGCATTTAAAAAACCTTTGAAATTCACTGAAAAAACCATAGGTTTCAGACACGTTATAGTTAGAAATTAGCATTTAAAAAACCTTTGAAATTCACTGAAAAAACCATAGGTTTTAGGGACAGTTATAGTTAGTTGGACATTTCACTCGTACAAAACCATAGAAATTCCCCTGTTATAGTTAGTTCAGCTAACTATAACTCGCGCCCCGCAATGCACTGCTGATGACGTCACATATTACATCACTCATGACATGGTCAGTGACATCACTGATGACATCACTGATGACATCATCCACGTGATAATCTGATGCACCTCCTCACACCCTAATATAACCTTTGATACACCCACTCTAAATTACAGACTGCCATTCGCAAAACCATAGACACTCCAACACCAATAACTACATACCCACTCACTGATTCTTAGGTCTACACACACATCCACTCACTCACCCGTACAGTCACTCATACTTACGGTCACTCAGTACAGGACTATCATATGCACTCATACTCCTATATAGACACTCAAACACCGCCACTCATCCATAGAGGTACTCACACACTTAGTCAGTCATGCAAATAATTAAACACACTGCCATTTACTCACCTATACAGTTATACACACACCAGCTCACTTACTCATACAAATACTAGCACATTCTTACGCTCTTATACAATCACTGATACAAGCACACACTCATCCATACAGTCACTCTCACAATCACACACTCTCGCTTATAGCTATTTATATACTCCAACACACATATATACTGCCTTTCACATATGTAGTTACTCACACATGTACCACTGGGACATACATTCACTCACTAACACACTCTTACACACACTTACCCACCCATACAGCCTATCACAGATGCACTCTTGAAACCATCCACCCAGTGAATCACCCACTCACACATCTATGCACAGAGTCGCACACACCCCACCCACACAAACACTCAGGCACCCATACAGATACTCAGACATCCAATCAATAACTCATATAGACACTCATGTAGCTATTCACAAACCCATGCAGCCACTTACACAGCAACAGACAGACGGTTACAGACATTCTCCCAGTTTAGTCACTAACCCTTGCATTCAGTAAGATACGTTTAATCACTCACTTATAGAGTCAGTCATGCACCTACTAAATCCTTCATCCACACACTTATACACCCACTCATTCTTCAATACACCTTTCCCTATATATTAAAAATATTTAAACTTTACAGAAACACAGTCACTGGATGATGTCATCAGTGATGTCATTTGAGATGTCATCAGTGATGTCATCAGTGATGTCACTGACCATGTCATGAGTGATGTAATATGTGACGTCATCAGCAGTGCATTGCGGGGGCGCGAGTTATAGTTAGCTGAACTAACTATAACAGGGGAATTTCTATGGTTTTGTACGAGTGAAATGTCCAACTAACTATAACTGTCCCTAAAACCTATGGTTTTTTCAGTGAATATATATATATATATATATATATATATATATATATATATACATATATATATATATATATATATATTATCTACTGGCGGTCGCCAGTAAATAGTTATAGTTAGGACCTATTTTCCATAGGAAATCCGCGACATTCTATTTGAAATAACTCTTGCGTCGGTTGACGAATCTTCGCGAAATTTTCAAACTTTTTGGCCCGCTCCGGTCCGCTCCTACCCTGAAAGTCTCAGGGTGATTCGTCAAGCGGGGGCCGAGAAAAAGGGGGTCCCAAAACGTGTTTTCCCCATTCATTTTCCCTTAGGAAACTTTAGACACGGCTACAGCTCGAACTGCTGAACGGAATTACACCAAATTTGGCAAAGAGGTAGTTCTTGGTTCAGAAAGAACCCTTTTGTTAAATGGTGTAAATCCGTTCAGTAGTTCCTGAAAAATCAAAAGTTAAGTCACATATATATCTATGGCCGAGTAGGGTCCGCGTACCTTCCCGACCACGAGCTACATGCTAATTGGCTGTCAAGTGGCTGTCAACACTCCAAATCAGGAAGTGTTGGCAGTTATTTTGTCCCTCGGTAGAACCGAGGGACAGAAACAAGTGCGCAAAGCGCAAAAGGGGGCAGGGTAGAAACACCCTCACCCCCTAGGTCTGCTCAGGGGGTCCCAAAAGGACCCCTGGGCAGAAAAAACATTTTTTAAAATCGGCAGGATGCGCTCAGGGTGCGCGGATCCTGCCGAAAATCGAAGCGCGGTCTCCCGCGCCTGGATGCAAATTTGCCCCCGGGTGGCCCAAGTCCCGGGGGCATGTGGGGTGGGTTTATTGTTTATGGGGGCCTCTAAGGCCCCCAAGCCCCAGGGACCGCCACCCCCGGGCTTTCTAATAAAATGGTGCGGGAGGGCTCTGAGCCCTCCCGCAGCCCCGGGGACTGCCACCCCCTGGGGCTTCTTTTTTAAATTTTTAAATACCTGTGTGGGGGGGCTCCAGCCCCCCCACATGCCCCGGGGACCGCCTGCCATAGGAAACTGCTTTGGATATTGGAAGAGAGAGCAGGAAACCTGCTCTCGCTTCCAATATCCAAAGCAAATTGCTTTTCCACACGGGGAGCTGCATGTTAGCAGCTCCCCATGTGGAAAAGCAATGCCGGCTCCCAAGGGACGCGGGGAGCCGGTGGGACTGTGGGGGGATTGGGGACCCCCCCACAGTCCCCAACGGAGAGGGCCAGCCCCAAGGGATGGGGTCCCCGGGGCAAGTAGGGGCCCGGGAGGGGGGCCACGCGGCCCCCCTCCCCAAAATGAATTTTTTTTTTTAAAAGGCCGGGCCCTGGGGGATGGGGTCCCCGGGGCCATAAGTGGCCTGAGGAGGGGGGCAACGCAGCCCCCCTCCATAAGTTTAAAAAAAAAAAAAAGGCCATGCCCCGGGGATGGGGTCCCGGGGCCGAGTAAGGCCTGGGGAGGGGGCCACGCGGCCCCCTTCAAATTGTTTTTAAATTAAAACAAAATATTAGGGGCAGGCCCTGGGGGATGGGGTCCCCAGGGCCAAAAATTAGAAAGAAGGGGGCCACACAGCCCCCTTCTTAAAAAACAAATTTAACAAAATACCGGCATCGCGCCGGAGGCCACGCCCTCCTTGGAGCACTCTGCAAACGCGCCCTGGCGCGTTTGCAGATGGGGAACGAATTCCCCTTGAATACTGGGAGTCCCTGGGGGCCAACTAGCCCACCAGGAACCTCCAGTATGCGCCAGGGGGCTGCATTGCAGAGAGGTGTACAGAGGCCATGCCCCTTTTTACACCTCTCTGCAACCCAGCTCTGTGGCGCTTTTTGGAGGTACATGGTGAGCTAGCTGGCCCCCAGGGAGCCTCAGGATTCAAGGGGACTTAATCCCCCAACTTAAAACGCGCCACGGGGCGCGTTTGCACAGTGGTGAAGGGAGGGGCGGGGCTTCAGGTGACATGTGTGCAAACAGGCCTCGTGGCGCGTTTTAAGATGGGGAATTAAATCCCCTTCAATCCTGAGGGTCTCTGTGGGCCAACTAGCCCACCAGGTACCTCCAGTAAGCGCCACGGAGCTGCGTTGCAGAGTGTTGTAAAAAGGGGCGTGGCCTCTGAACACCTCTTTGCAACGCAGCTCTCTGGCGCATACTGGAGGTATCTGGTGGGCTAGTTGGCCCCTAGGGACCCTCGGGATTGAGGAGGAATTAATTCTCCAACTTAAAACGCGCCACTGGGTGTGTTTGCAGACATGTCACCTCAGGCCCCACCCCTTCCTTCACCATTGTGCAAATATTCCTCTAAAATCAGCCGAACTACGAATTCCGATTTACTCACCTGTTATCAGGAGAGACCTCAGTGCTGCACCTTTGAGCCCAGTACTGATCCTGAAAAGTAATTTTAACCGTACTTACCAGTAACTTGAATTTCCTTCCATAGGATATCATTGACTGGTTTCACTTGGAAATTCTTCTAAGTGTGGAGTTTTGGAACTTTATAATATTCCTATAAAATCAGCCGAAATACGAATTCCGATTTACTCACCTGTTATCAGGAGAGACCTCAGTGCTGCATCTTTCAGCCCAGTACTGATCCTGAAAAGTAATTTTAACCGTACTTACCAGTAACTTGAATTTCCTTCCATAGGATATCATTGCCTGCTTTTTGCTGAAAAAGTTTCTAAGTGTCGATTTTTGAAACATACAAATATTCCTCTAAAATCAGCAGAACTACGAATTCCGATTTACTCACCTGTTATCAGGAGAGAACCCAGAGCTGCATCTTTTAGCCCAGCACTGACCCTGAAAAGTAATTCTAACCGTACTTACCAGTAACTTGTATTTCCTTCCATAGGAATCCATTGTCTGGTTTTCAGCAGAAAAGTTTCAAAGTGTCGATTTTTGAAACATACAAATATTCCTCTAAAATCAGCAGAACTACGAATTCCGATTTACTCACCTGTTATCAGGAGAGACCTCAGTGCTGCATCTTTGAGCCCAGTACTGATCCTGAAAAGTAATTTTAACCGTACTTACCAGTAACTTGAATTTCCTTCCATAGGCTAACATTGACTGGTTTCCTTGGAAATTCTTCTAAGTGTGGAGTTTTGGAACTTTATAATATTCCTCTAAAATCAGCTGAACTACGAATTCCGATTTACTCACCTGTTATCAGGAGAGAACCCAGTGCTGCATCTTTTAGCCCAGCACTGACCCTGAAAAGTAATTCTAACCGTACTTACCAGTAACTTGTATTTCCTTCCATTGGAATCCATTGTCTGGTTTTTCAGCAGAAAAGTTTCAAAGTGTCGATTTTCACAAACTACAAATATTCCTTAAAAATCGCCTGTATGACTTAAACGCATTCTTTCAACTGTTTACAGGAGATGCACCAGTGCTGGATACAGGATCCACCACTGAGTAAGAAAAAGTAACGATAACACTACTTACCTGCTAAGTGAATTTCCTCCCATAGGATAACATTGGTGATTCTATGTGAAAAAGTTTGTCAACTTTTAAAATACAATAATATTCCTTAAAAATCACTACTGTAACCAAAACGCTTTTACTCAACTGTTTACAGGAGATGTCCCAGGACTGAATCTAGGATCCAGTCCTGTGGTTAGAAAAGTAATCCATAAACTAACTAATTGCATTTAACTAGAAATTCACATTGAGCTCAATGTTGAATTGTGTTTGAAATTGTGTTGCCCATTGCAACAACTGTAACTACTGTACTTAAAAGTCTATTGCCTATTTGCAAAGTATTTAAACTAAAGTAATTCATTCTGAGAAAGTATATTTTGTAATGTAATGTATAATGTAATTACAATGTAATTTAAAAAATAAAATATGTAAAAATAAATAGTTTAAAAAAATGTAGTAAATCAGTATCAATAAAATAAATATAAAAATTAATACATTTAAAAATTGTCATTTACAAAACCTTTGAAATTCACTGAAAAAACCATAGGTTTTAGGGGCGTTATAGTTAGAAATTAGCATTTAAAAAACCTTTGAAATTCGCTGAAAAAACCATAGGTTTCAGGCACGTTATAGTTAGAAATTAGCATTTAAAAAACCTTTGAAATTCACTGAAAAAACCATAGGTTTCAGACACGTTATAGTTAGAAATTAGCATTTAAAAAACCTTTGAAATTCACTGAAAAAACCATAGGTTTTAGGGACAGTTATAGTTAGTTGGACATTTCACTCGTACAAAACCATAGAAATTCCCCTGTTATAGTTAGTTCAGCTAACTATAACTCGCGCCCCCGCAATGCACTGCTGATGACGTCACATATTACATCACTCATGACATGGTCAGTGACATCACTGATGACATCACTGATGACATCATCCACGTGATAATCTGATGCACCTCCTCACACCCTAATATAACCTTTGATACACCCACTCTAAATTACAGACTGCCATTCGCAAAACCATAGACACTCCAACACCAATAACTACATACCCACTCACTGATTCTTAGGTCTACACACACATCCACTCACTCACCCGTACAGTCACTCATACTTACGGTCACTCAGTACAGGACTATCATATGCACTCATACTCCTATATAGACACTCAAACACCGCCACTCATCCATAGAGGTACTCACACACCTAGTCAGTCATGCAAATAATTAAACACACTGCCATTTACTCACCTATACAGTTATACACACACCAGCTCACTTACTCATACAAATACTAGCACATTCTTACGCTCTTATACAATCACTGATACAAGCACACACTCATCCATACAGTCACTCTCACAATCACACACTCTCGCTTATAGCTATTTATATACTCCAACACACATATATACTGCCTTTCACATATGTAGTTACTCACACATGTACCACTGGGACATACATTCACTCACTAACACACTCTTACACACACTTACCCACCCATACAGCCTATCACAGATGCACTCTTGAAACCATCCACCCAGTGAATCACCCACTCACACATCTATGCACAGAGTCGCACACACCCCACCCACACAAACACTCAGGCACCCATACAGATACTCAGACATCCAATCAATAACTCATATAGACACTCATGTAGCTATTCACAAACCCATGCAGCCACTTACACAGCAACAGACATTCACCCAGTTTAGTCACTAACCCTTGCATTCAGTAAGATACGTTTAATCACTCACTTATAGAGTCAGTCATGCACCTACTAAATCCTTCATCCACACACTTATACACCCACTCATTCTTCAATACACCTTTCCCTATATATTAAAAATATTTAAACTTTACAGAAACACAGTCACTGGATGATGTCATCAGTGATGTCATTTGAGATGTCATCAGTGATGTCATCAGTGATGTCACTGACCATGTCATGAGTGATGTAATATGTGACGTCATCAGCAGTGCATTATGGGCGCGAGTTATAGTTAGCTGAACTAACTATAACAGGGGAATTTCTATGGTTTTGTACGAGTGAAATGTCCAACTAACTATAACTGTCCCTAAAACCTATGGGTTTTTCAGTGAATATATATATATATATATATATATATATACATATATATATATATATATATATATTATCTACTGGCGGTCGCCAGTAGATAGTTATAGTTAGGACCTATTTTCCATAGGAAATCCGCGACATTCTATTTGAAATAACTCTTGCGTCGGTTGACGAATCTTCGCGAAATTTTCAAACTTTATGGCCCGCTCCGGTCCGCTCCAACCCTGAAAGTCTCAGGGTGATTTGTCAAGCGGGGGCCGAGAAGAAAGGGGGGTCCCAAAACGTGTTTTCCCCTTTCATTTTCCCTTAGGAAACTTTAGACACGGTTACAGCCTCGAACTGCTGAACGGAATTACACCAAATTTGGCAAAGAGGTAGTTCTTGGTTCAGAAAGAACCCTTTTGTTAAATGGTGTAAATCCGTTCAGTAGTTCCTGAAAAATCAAAAGTTAAGTCACATATATATCTATGGCCGAGTAGGGTCCGCGTACCCTCCCGACCACGAGCTACATGCTAATTGGCTGTCAAGTGGCTGTCAACACTCCAAATCAGGAAGTGTTGGCAGCCATTTTGTCCCTCGGTAGAACCGAGGGACAGAAACAAGTGCGCAAAGCGCAAAAAGGGGGCAGGGCAGAAACACCCTCACCCCCTAGGTCTGCTCAGGGGGTCCCACAAGGACCCCCTGGGCAGAAAAAACATTTTTTTTTTAAATCGGCAGGATGCGCTCAGGGTGCGCGGATCCTGCCGAGAAATCGAAGCGCGGTCTCCCGCGCTTCGATGTAAATTTTCCCCCGGGTGGCCCAAGTCCCGGGGGCATGTGGGGGTGGGTTTATTGTTTAGTGGGGGCCTCTAAGGCCCCCAAGCCCCAGGGACCGCCACCCCCCGGGCTTTCTAATAAAATGGTGCGGGAGGGCTCTGAGCCCTCCCGCAGCCCCGGGGACTGCCACCCCCGGGGCTTCTTTTTAAATTTTTAAATACCTGTGTGGGGGGCTCCAGCCCTCCACATGCCCCGGGACCGCCACCTCCCGGGACACTAAAAATTTTAAAATGGGGGTCCGTTTGGACTCCCGAAGACCCGGGGACCACCACCTCCCCGGGGCTTTGCAGATGTGGGGAGGGGGCCGCACGGCCCCCTCCTGGAGCCTGTAATGGCCCTGGGGACCGACACCCCCAGGGCCGGCTCCTGCAGTGTCCCGGGTGCCTACCCCCGGGACACTGTAGTTTGCTATGGCAGGACGGAGCCTCGCGGCTCCCGTCCTGCCATAGCAAACTGCTTTGGATATTGGAAGAGAGAGCAGGAAACCTGCTCTCGCTTCCAATATCCAAGCAAATTGCTTTTCCACACGGGGAGCTGCATGTTAGCAGCTCCCCATGTGGAAAAGCAATGCCGGCTCCCAAGGGACGCGGGGAGCCGGCGGGACTGTGGGGATTGGGGACCCCCCACAGTCCCCAACGGAGAGGGCCAGCCCCGGGGATGGGGTCCCCGGGGCAAGTAGGGGCTCGGGAGGGGGCCACGCGGCCCCCTCCCCAAAATGATTTTTTTTTTTTTTAAAAGGCCGGGCCCTGGGGGATGGGGTCCCCGGGGCCATAAGTGGCCTGAGGAGGGGGCAACGCAGCCCCCTCCATAAGTTTAAAAAAAAAAAAAGGCCATGCCCCGGGGGATGGGGTCCCCGGGGCCGAGTAAGGCCTGGGGAGGGGGGCCACGCGGCCCCCTTCAAATTGTTTTTAAATTAAAACAAAATATTAGGGGCAGGCCCTGGGGGATGGGGTCCCCAGGGCCCAAAAATTAGAAAGAAGGGGGGCCACACAGCCCCCCTTCTTAAAAAAACAAATTTAACAAAATACCGGCATCGCGCCGGAGGCCACGCCCTCCTTGGAGCACTCTGCAAACGCGCCCCCTGGCGCGTTTGCAGATGGGGAACGAATTCCCCTTGAATACTCGGAGTCCCTGGGGGCCAACTAGCCCACCAGGAACCTCCAGTATGCGCCAGGGGGCTGCATTGCAGAGAGGTGTACAGAGGCCATGCCCCTTTATACACCTCTCTGCAACCCAGCTCTGTGGCGCTTTTTGGAGGTACATGGTGAGCTAGTTGGCCCCCAGGGACCCTCAGGATTCAAGGGGACTTAATCCCCCAACTTAAAACGCGCCACGGGGCGTGTTTGCACAGTGGTGAAGGGAGGGGGCGGGGCTTCAGGTGACATGTGTGCAAACAGGCCCCGTGGCGCGTTTTAAGATGGGGAATTAAATCCCCTTCAATCCTGAGGGTCCCTGTGGGCCAACTAGCCCACCAGGTACCTCCAGTAAGCGCCACGGAGCTGCGTTGCAGAGTGTTGTAAAAAGGGGCGTGGCCTCTGAACACCTCTTTGCAACGCAGCTCTCTGGCGCATACTGGAGGTATCTGGTGGGCTAGTTGGCCCCTAGGGACCCTCGGGATTGAGGAGGAATTAATTCTCCAACTTAAAACGCGCCACTGGGTGTGTTTGCAGACATGTCACCTCAGGCCCCACCCCTTCCTTCACCATTGTGCAAATATTCCTCTAAAATCAGCCGAACTACGAATTCCGATTTACTCACCTGTTATCAGGAGAGACCTCAGTGCTGCACCTTTGAGCCCAGTACTGATCCTGAAAAGTAATTTTAACCGTACTTACCAGTAACTTGAATTTCCTTCCATAGGATATCATTGACTGGTTTCACTTGGAAATTCTTCTAAGTGTGGAGTTTCGGAACTTTATAATATTCCTATAAAATCAGCCGAAATACGAATTCCGATTTACTCACCTGTTATCAGGAGAGACCTCAGTGCTGCATCTTTCAGCCCAGTACTGATCCTGAAAAGTAATTTTAACCGTACTTACCAGTAACTTGAATTTCCTTCCATAGGATATCATTGCCTGCTTTTTGCTGAAAAAGTTTCTAAGTGTCGATTTTTGAAACATACAAATATTCCTCTAAAATCAGCAGAACTACGAATTCCGATTTACTCACCTGTTATCAGGAGAGAACCCAGAGCTGCATCTTTTAGCCCAGCACTGACCCTGAAAAGTAATTCTAACCGTACTTACCAGTAACTTGTATTTCCTTCCATAGGAATCCATTGTCTGGTTTTCAGCAGAAAAGTTTCAAAGTGTCGATTTTTGAAACATACAAATATTCCTCTAAAATCAGCAGAACTACGAATTCCGATTTACTCACCTGTTATCAGGAGAGACCTCAGTGCTGCATCTTTGAGCCCAGTACTGATCCTGAAAAGTAATTTTAACCGTACTTACCAGTAACTTGAATTTCCTTCCATAGGCTAACATTGACTGGTTTCCTTGGAAATTCTTCTAAGTGTGGAGTTTTGGAACTTTATAATATTCCTCTAAAATCAGCTGAACTACGAATTCCGATTTACTCACCTGTTATCAGGAGAGAACCCAGTGCTGCATCTTTTAGCCCAGCACTGACCCTGAAAAGTAATTCTAACCGTACTTACCAGTAACTTGTATTTCCTTCCATTGGAATCCATTGTCTGGTTTTCAGCAGAAAAGTTTCAAAGTGTCGATTTTCACAAACTACAAATATTCCTTAAAAATCGCCTGTATGACTTAAACGCATTCTTTCAACTGTTTACAGGAGATGCACCAGTGCTGGATACAGGATCCACCACTGAGTAAGAAAAAGTAACGATAACACTACTTACCTGCTAAGTGAATTTCCTCCCATAGGATAACATTGGTGATTCTATGTGAAAAAGTTTGTCAACTTTTAAAATACAATAATATTCCTTAAAAATCACTACTGTAACCAAAACGCTTTTACTCAACTGTTTACAGGAGATGTCCCAGGACTGAATCTAGGATCCAGTCCTGTGGTTAGAAAAGTAATTCATAAACTAACTAATTGCATTTAACTAGAAATTCACATTGAGCTCAATGTTGAATTGTGTTTGAAATTGTGTTGCCCATTGCAACAACTGTAACTACTGTACTTAAAAGTCTATTGCCTATTTGCAAAGTATTTAAACTAAAGTAATTCATTCTGAGAAAGTATATTTTGTAATGTAATGTATAATGTAATTACAATGTAATTTAAAAAATAAAATATGTAAAAATAAATAGTTTAAAAAAATGTAGTAAATCAGTATCAATAAAATAAATATAAAAATTAATACATTTAAAAATTGTCATTTACAAAACCTTTGAAATTCACTGAAAAAACCATAGGTTTTAGGGGATTATAGTTAGAAATTAGCATTTAAAAAACCTTTGAAATTCACTGAAAAAACCATAGGTTTCAGGCACGTTATAGTTAGAAATTAGCATTTAAAAAACCTTTGAAATTCACTGAAAAAACCATAGGTTTTAGGGACAGTTATAGTTAGTTGGACATTTCACTCGTACAAAACCATAGAAATTCCCCCGTTATAGTTAGTTCAGCTAACTATAACTCGCGCCCCCGCAATGCACTGCTGATGACGTCACATATTACATCACTCATGACATGGTCAGTGACATCACTGATGACATCACTGATGACATCATCCACGTGATAATCTGATGCACCTCCTCACACCCTAATATAACCTTTGATACACCCACTCTAAATTACAGACTGCCATTCGCAAAACCATAGACACTCCAACACCAATAACTACATACCCACTCACTGATTCTTAGGTCTACACACACATCCACTCACTCACCCGTACAGTCACTCATACTTACGGTCACTCAGTACAGGACTATCATATGCACTCATACTCCTATATAGACACTCAAACAGCGCCACTCATCCATAGAGGTACTCACACACCTAGTCAGTCATGCAAATAATTAAACACACTGCCATTTACTCACCTATACAGTTATACACACACCAGCTCACTTACTCATACAAATACTAGCACATTCTTACGCTCTTATACAATCACTGATACAAGCACACACTCATCCATACAGTCACTCTCACAATCACACACTCTCGCTTATAGCTATTTATATACTCCAACACACATATATACTGCCTTTCACATATGTAGTTACTCACACATGTACCACTGGGACATACATTCACTCACTAACACACTCTTACACACACTTACCCACCCATACAGCCTATCACAGATGCACTCTTGAAACCATCCACCCAGTGAATCACCCACTCACACATCTATGCACAGAGGCGCACACACCCCACCCACACAAACACTCAGGCACCCATACAGATACTCAGACATCCAATCAATAACTCATATAGACACTCATGTAGCTATTCACAAACCCATGCAGCCACTTACACAGCAACAGACAGACGGTTACAGACATTCACCCAGTTTAGTCACTAACCCTTGCATTCAGTAAGATACGTTTAATCACTCACTTATAGAGTCAGTCATGCACCTACTAAATCCTTCATCCACACACTTATACACCCACTCATTCTTCAATACACCTTTCCCTATATATTAAAAATATTTAAACTTTACAGAAACACAGTCACTGGATGATGTCATCAGTGATGTCATTTGAGATGTCATCAGTGATGTCATCAGTGATGTCACTGACCATGTCATGAGTGATGTAATATGTGACGTCATCAGCAGTGCATTGTGGTGGCGCGAGTTATAGTTAGCTGAACTAACTATAACAGGGGAATTTCTATGGTTTTGTACGAGTGAAATGTCCAACTAACTATAACTGTCCCTAAAACCTATGGTTTTTTCAGTGAATATATATATATATATATATATATATACATATATATATATATATATATATATATCTACTGGCGGTCGCCAGTAGATAGTTATAGTTAGGACCTATTTTCCATAGGAAATCCGCGATATTCTATTTGAAATAACTCTTGCGTCGGTTGACGAATCTTCGCGAAATTTTCAAACTTTATGGCCCGCTCCGGTCCGCTCCTACCCTGAAAGTCTCAGGGTGATTCGTCAAGCGGGGGCCGAGAAAAAGGGGGGTCCCAAAACGTGTTTTCCCCATTCATTTTCCCTTAGGAAACTTTAGACACGGTTACAGCCTCGAACTGCTGAACGGAATTACACCAAATTTGGCAAAGAGGTAGTTCTTGGTTCAGAAAGAACCCTTTTGTTAAATGGTGTAAATCCGTTCAGTAGTTCCTGAAAAAATCAAAAGTTAAGTCACATATATATCTATGGCCGAGTAGGGTCCGCGTACCCTCCCGACCACGAGCTACATGCTAATTGGCTGTCAAGTGGCTGTCAACACTCCAAATCAGGAAGTGTTGGCAGCCATTTTGTCCCTCGGTAGAACCGAGGGACAGAAACAAGTGCGCAAAGCGCAAAAAGGGGGCAGGGCAGAAACACCCTCACTCCCTAGGTCTGCTCAGGGGTCCCACAAGGACCCCTGGGCAGAAAAAACATTTTTTTAAATCGGCAGGATGCGCTCAGGGTGCGCGGATCCTGCCGAAAAAAAAAAAATCGAAGCGCGGTCTCCCGCGCTTCGATGCAAATTTGCCCCCGGGTGGCCCAAGTCCCGGGGGCATGTGGGGGGTGGGTTTATTGTTTATGGGGGGCCTCTAAGGCCCCCCAAGCCCCGGGGACCGCCACCCCCCGGGGCTTTCTAATAAAAATGGTGCGGGAGGGCTCTGAGCCCTCCCGCAGCCCCGGGGACTGCCACCCCCCGGGGCTTCTTTTTTAAATTTTTAAATACCTGTGTGGGGGCTCCAGCCCTCCACATGCCCCGGGGACCGCCACCTCCCGGGACACTAAACATTTTAAAATGGGGGTCCGTTTGGACTCCCGAAGCCCCGGGGACCACCACCTCCCGGGGCTTTGCAGATGTGGGGAGGGGGCCGCACGGCCCCCTCCTGGAGCCTGTAATGGCCCTGGGGACCGCCACCCCCAGGGCCGGCTCCTGCAGTGTCCCGGGACACTGTAGTTTGCTATGGCAGGGACGGAGCCTCGCGGCTCCCGTCCTGCCATAGCGAACTGATTTGGATATTGGAAGAGAGAGCAGGAAACCTGCTCTCGCTTCCAATATCCAGCAAATTGCTTTTCCACACGGGGAGCTGCATGTTAGCAGCTCCCCATGTGGAAAAGCAATGCCGGCTCCCAAGGGACGCGGGAGCCGGCGGGACTGTGGGGGATTGGGGACCCCCACAGTCCCCAACGGAGAGGGCCAGCCCCGGGGATGGGGTCCCCGGGGCAAGTAGGGGCCCGGGAGGGGGCCACGCGGCCCCCTCCCCAAAATGATTTTTTTTTTTTTTTAAAAGGCCGGGCCCTGGGGGATGGGGTCCCCGGGGCCATAAGTGGCCTGAGGAGGGGGGCAACGCAGCCCCCTCCATAAATTTAAAAAAAAAAAAAGGCCATGCCCCGGGGATGGGGTCCCCGGGCCGAGTAAGGCCTGGGGGGGGCCACGCTGCCCCCTTCAAATTGTTTTTAAATTAAAACAAAATATTAGGGGGCAGGCCCTGGGGGATGGGGTCCCCAGGGCCCAAAAATTAGAAAAGAAGGGGGCCACACAGCCCCCTTCTTAAAAAACAAATTTAACAAAATACCGGCATCGCGCCGGAGGCCACGCCCCCTCCTTGGAGCACTCTGCAAACGCGCCCCCTGGCGCGTTTGCAGATGGGGAACGAATTCCCCTTGAATACTGGGAGTCCTTGGGGGCCAACTAGCCCACCAGGAACCTCCAGTATGCGCCAGGGGGCTGCATTGCAGAGAGGTGTACAGAGGCCATGCCCCTTTATACACCTCTCTGCAACCCAGCTCTGTGGCGCTTTTTGGAGGTACATGGTGAGCTAGTTGGCCCCCAGGGACCCTCAGGATTCAAGGGGACTTAATCCCCCAACTTAAAACGCGCCACGGGCGTGTTTGCACAGTGGTGAAGGGAGGGCGGGGCTTCAGGTGACATGTGTGCAAACAGGCTCGTGGCGCGTTTTAAGATGGGGAATTAAATCCCTTCAATCCTGAGGGTCTCTGTGGGTCAACTAGCCCACCAGGTACCTCCAGTAAGCGCCACGGAGCTGCGTTGCAGAGTGTTGTAAAAAGGGGCGTGGCCTCTGAACACCTCTTTGCAACGCAGCTCTCTGGCGCATACTGGAGGTATCTGGTGGGCTAGTTGGCCCCTAGGGACCCTCGGGATTGAGGAGGAATTAATTCTCCAACTTAAAACACGCCACTGGGTGTGTTTGCAGACATGTCACCTCAGGCCCCACCCCCTTCCTTCACCATTGTGCAAATATTCCTCTAAAATCAGCCGAACTACGAATTCCGATTTACTCACCTGTTATCAGGAGAGACCTCAGTGCTGCACCTTTGAGCCCAGTACTGATCCTGAAAAGTAATTTTAACCGTACTTACCAGTAACTTGAATTTTCTTCCATAGGATATCATTGACTGGTTTCACTTGGAAATTCTTCTAAGTGTGGAGTTTTGGAACTTTATAATATTCCTATAAAATCAGCCGAAATACGAATTCCGATTTACTCACCTGTTATCAGGAGAGACCTCAGTGCTGCATCTTTCAGCCCAGTACTGATCCTGAAAAGTAATTTTAACCGTACTTACCAGTAACTTGAATTTCCTTCCATAGGATATCATTGCCTGCTTTTTGCTGAAAAAGTTTCTAAGTGTCGATTTTTGAAACATACAAATATTCCTCTAAAATCAGCAGAACTACGAATTCCGATTTACTCGCCTGTTATCAGGAGAGAACCCAGAGCTGCATCTTTAGCCCAGCACTGACCCTGAAAAGTAATTCTAACCGTACTTACCAGTAACTTGTATTTCCTTCCATAGGAATCCATTGTCTGGTTTTCAGCAGAAAAGTTTCAGTGTCGATTTTTGAAACATACAAATATTCCTCTAAAATCAGCAGAACTACGAATTCCGATTTACTCACCTGTTATCAGGAGAGACCTCAGTGCTGCATCTTTGAGCCCAGTACTGATCCTGAAAAGTAATTTTAACCGTACTTACCAGTAACTTGAATTTCCTTCCATAGGCTAACATTGACTGGTTTCCTTGGAAATTCTTCTAAGTGTGGAGTTTTGGAACTTTATAATATTCCTCTAAAATCAGCTGAATTACGAATTCCGATTTACTCACCTGTTATCAGGAGAGAACCCAGTGCTGCATCTTTTAGCCCAGCACTGACCCTGAAAAGTAATTCTAACCGTACTTACCAGTAACTTGTATTTCCTTCCATTGGAATCCATTGTCTGGTTTTCAGCAGAAAAGTTTCAAAGTGTCGATTTTCACAAACTACAAATATTCCTTAAAAATCGCCTGTATGACTTAAACGCATTCTTTCAACTGTTTACAGGAGATGCACCAGTGCTGGATACAGGATCCACCACTGAGTAAGAAAAAGTAACGATAACACTACTTACCTGCTAAGTGAATTTCCTCCCATAGGATAACATTGGTGATTCTATGTGAAAAAGTTTGTCAACTTTTAAAATACAATAATATTCCTTAAAAATCACTACTGTAACCAAAACGCTTTTACTCAACTGTTTACAGGAGATGTCCCAGGACTGAATCTAGGATCCAGTCCTGTGGTTAGAAAAGTAATCCATAAACTAACTAATTGCATTTAACTAGAAATTCACATTGAGCTCAATGTTGAATTGTGTTTGAAATTGTGTTGCCCATTGCAACAACTGTAACTACTGTACTTAAAAGTCTATTGCCTATTTGCAAAGTATTTAAACTAAAGTAATTCATTCTGAGAAAGTATATTTTGTAATGTAATGTATAATGTAATTACAATGTAATTTAAAAATAAAATATGTAAAAATAAATAGTTTAAAAAAATGTAGTAAATCAGTATCAATAAAATAAATATAAAAATTAATACATTTAAAAATTGTCATTTACAAAACCTTTGAAATTCACTGAAAAAACCATAGGTTTTAGGGGATTATAGTTAGAAATTAGCATTTAAAAAACCTTTGAAATTCACTGAAAAAACCATAGGTTTCAGGCACGTTATAGTTAGAAATTAGCATTTAAAAAACCTTTGAAATTCACTGAAAAAACCATAGGTTTCAGACACGTTATAGTTAGAAATTAGCATTTAAAAAACCTTTGAAATTCACTGAAAAAACCATAGGTTTTAGGGACAGTTATAGTTAGTTGGACATTTCACTCGTACAAAACCATAGAAATTCCCCTGTTATAGTTAGTTCAGCTAACTATATCTCGCGCCCCCGCAATGCACTGCTGATGACGTCACATATTACATCACTCATGACATGGTCAGTGACATCACTGATGACATCACTGATGACATCATCCACGTGATAATCTGATGCACCTCCTCACACCCTAATATAACCTTTGATACACCCACTCTAAATTACAGACTGCCATTCGCAAAACCATAGACACTCCAACACCAATAACTACATACCCACTCACTGATTCTTAGGTCTACACACACATCCACTCACTCACCCGTACAGTCACTCATACTTACGGTCACTCAGTACAGGACTATCATATGCACTCATACTCCTATATAGACACTCAAACACCGCCACTCATCCATAGAGGTACTCACACACCTAGTCAGTCATGCAAATAATTAAACACACTGCCATTTACTCACCTATACAGTTATACACACACCAGCTCACTTATTCATACAAATACTAGCACATTCTTACGCTCTTATACAATCACTGATACAAGCACACACTCATCCATACAGTCACTCTCACAATCACACACTCTCGCTTATAGCTATTTATATACTCCAACACACATATATACTGCCTTTCACATATGTAGTTACTCACACATGTACCACTGGGACATACATTCACTCACTAACACACTCTTACACACACTTACCCACCCATACAGCCTATCACAGATGCACTCTTGAAACCATCCACCCAGTGAATCACCCACTCACACATCTATGCACAGAGTCGCACACACCCCACCCACACAAACACTCAGGCACCCATACAGATACTCAGACATCCAATCAATAACTCATATAGACACTCATGTAGCTATTCACAAACCCATGCAGCCACTTACACAGCAACAGACAGACGGTTACAGACATTCACCCAGTTTAGTCACTAACCCTTGCATTCAGTAAGATACGTTTAATCACTCACTTATAGAGTCAGTCATGCACCTACTAAATCCTTCATCCACACACTTATACACCCACTCATTCTTCAATACACCTTTCCCTATATATTAAAAATATTTAAACTTTACAGAAACACAGTCACTGGATGATGTCATCAGTGATGTCATTTGAGATGTCATCAGTGATGTCATCAGTGATGTCACTGACCATGTCATGAGTGATGTAATATGTGACGTCATCAGCAGTGCATTATGGGTGCAAGTTATAGTTAGCTGAACTAACTATAACAGGGGAATTTCTATGGTTTTGTACGAGTGAAATGTCCAACTAACTATAACTGTCCCTAAAACCTATGGTTTTTTCAGTGAATATATATATATATATATATATATATACATATATATATATATATATATATATATATATATATCTACTGGCGGTCGCCAGTAGATAGTTATAGTTAGGACCTATTTTCCATAGGAAATCCGCGACATTCTATTTGAAATAACTCTTGCGTCGGTTGACGAATCTTCGCGAAATTTTCAAACTTTATGGCCCGCTCCGGTCCGCTCCTACCCTGAAAGTCTCAGGGTGATTCGTCAAGCGGGGGCCGAGAAAAAGGGGGGTCCCAAAACGTGTTTTCCCCATTCATTTTCCCTTAGGAAACTTTAGACACGGTTACAGCCTCGAACTGCTGAACGGAATTACACCAAATTTGGCAAAGAGGTAGTTCTTGGTTCAGAAAGAACCCTTTTGTTAAATGGTGTAAATCCGTTCAGTAGTTCCTGAAAAATCAAAAGTTAAGTCACATATATATCTATGGCCGAGTAGGGTCCGCGTACCCTCCCGACCACGAGCTACATGCTAATTGGCTGTCAAGTGGCTGTCAACACTCCAAATCAGGAAGTGTTGGCAGTTATTTTGTCCCTCGGTAGAACCGAGGGACAGAAACAAGTGCGCAAAGCGCAAAAAGGGGGCAGGGCAGAAACACCCTCACCCCCTAGGTCTGCTCAGGGGTCCCACAAGGACCCCTGGGCAGAAAAAACATTTTTTTAAATCGGCAGGATGCGCTCAGGGTGCGCGGATCCTGCCGAAAAATCGAAGCGCGGTCTCCCGCGCTCGATGGCAAATTTGCCCCCGGGTGGCCCAAGTCCCGGGGGCATGTGGGGGTGGGTTTATTGTTTATGGGGGCCTCTAAGCCCCCCAAGCCCCAGGGACCGCCACCCCCCGGGCTTTCTAATAAAATGGTGCGGGAGGGCTCTGAGCCCTCCCGCAGCCCCGGGGACTGCCACCCCCCGGGGCTTCTTTTTTAAATTTTTAAATACCTGTGTGGGGGGGCTCCAGCCCCCCCACATGCCCCGGGGACCGCCACCTCCCCGGGACACTAAAAGTTTTAAAATGGGGGTCCGTTTTGGACTCCCGAAGCCCCGGGGACCACCACCTCCCGGGGCTTTGCAGATGTGGGAGGGGGGCCGCACGGCCCCCTCCTGGAGCCTGTAATGGCCCTGGGGACCGCCACCCCCAGGGCCGGCTCCTGCAGTGTCCCGGGTCCCTACCCCCGGGACACTGTAGTTTGCTATGGCAGGACGGAGCCTCGCGGCTCCCGTCCTGCCATAGCAAACTGCTTTGGATATTGGAAGAGAGAGCAGGAAACCTGCTCTCGCTTCCAATATCCAAGCAAATTGCTTTTCCACACGGGGAGCTGCATGTTAGCAGCTCCCCATGTGGAAAAGCAATGCCGGCTCCCAAGGGACGCGGGAGCCGGCGGGACTGTGGGGGGATTGGGGACCCCCACAGTCCCCAACGGAGAGGGCCAGCCCTGGGGATGGGGTCCCCGGGGCAAGTAGGGGCTCGGAGGGGGCCACGCGGCCCCCTCCCCAAAATGATTTTTTTTTTTTTTTAAAAGGCCGGGCCCTGGGAGATGGGGTCCCCGGGGCCATAAGTGGCCTGAGGAGGGGGCAACGCAGCCCCCCTCCATAAATTTAAAAAAAAAAAAAAAAAGGCCATGCCCCGGGATGGGGTCCCCGGGGCCGAGTAAGGCCTGGGGGGGGGGCCACGCGGCCCCCTTCAAATTGTTTTTAAATTAAAACAAAATATTAGGGGGCAGGCCCTGGGGGATGGGGTCCCCAGGGCCCAAAAATTAGAAAAAGAAGGGGGGCCACACAGCCCCCCTTCTTAAAAAACAAATTTAACAAAATACCGGCATCGCGCCGGAGGCCACGCCCCCTCCTTGGAGCACTCTGCAAACGCGCCCCCTGGCGCGTTTGCAGATGGGGAACGAATTCCCCTTGAATACTGGGAGTCCCTGGGGGCCAACTAGCCCACCAGGAACCTCCAGTATGCGCCAGGGGGCTGCATTGCAGAGAGGTGTACAGAGGCCATGCCCCTTTTTACACCTCTCTGCAACCCAGCTCTGTGGCGCTTTTTGGAGGTACATGGTGAGCTAGTTGGCCCCCAGGGACCCTCAGGATTCAAGGGGACTTAATCCCCCAACTTAAAACGCGCCACGGGCGTGTTTGCACAGTGGTGAAGGGAGGGGCGGGGCTTCAGGTGACATGTGTGCAAACAGGCTGCGTGGCGCGTTTTAAGATGGGGAATTAAACCCCTTCAATCCTGAGGGTCTCTGTGGGCCAACTAGCCCACCAGGTACCTCCAGTAAGCGCCACGGAGCTGCGTTGCAGAGTGTTGTAAAAAGGGGCGTGGCCTCTGAACACCTCTTTGCAACGCAGCTCTCTGGCGCATACTGGAGGTATCTGGTGGGCTAGTTGGCCCCTAGGGACCCTCGGGATTGAGGAGGAATTAATTCTCCAACTTAAAACGCGCCACTGGGTGTGTTTGCAGACATGTCACCTCAGGCCCCACCCCCTTCCTTCACCATTGTGCAAATATTCCTCTAAAATCAGCCGAACTACGAATTCCGATTTACTCACCTGTTATCAGGAGAGACCTCAGTGCTGCACCTTTGAGCCCAGTACTGATCCTGAAAAGTAATTTTAACCGTACTTACCAGTAACTTGAATTTCCTTCCATAGGATATCATTGACTGGTTTCACTTGGAAATTCTTCTAAGTGTGGAGTTTCGGAACTTTATAATATTCCTATAAAATCAGCCGAAATACGAATTCCGATTTACTCACCTGTTATCAGGAGAGACCTCAGTGCTGCATCTTTCAGCCCAGTACTGATCCTGAAAAGTAATTTTAACCGTACTTACCAGTAACTTGAATTTCCTTCCATAGGATATCATTGCCTGCTTTTTGCTGAAAAAGTTTCTAAGTGTCGATTTTTGAAACATACAAATATTCCTCTAAAATCAGCAGAACTACGAATTCCGATTTACTCACCTGTTATCAGGAGAGAACCCAGAGCTGCATCTTTAGCCCAGCACTGACCCTGAAAAGTAATTCTAACCGTACTTACCAGTAACTTGTATTTCCTTCCATAGGAATCCATTGTCTGGTTTTCAGCAGAAAAGTTTCAAAGTGTCGATTTTTGAAACATACAAATATTCCTCTAAAATCAGCAGAACTACGAATTCCGATTTACTCACCTGTTATCAGGAGAGACCTCAGTGCTGCATCTTTGAGCCCAGTACTGATCCTGAAAAGTAATTTTAACCGTACTTACCAGTAACTTGAATTTCCTTCCATAGGCTAACATTGACTGGTTTCCTTGGAAATTCTTCTAAGTGTGGAGTTTTGGAACTTTATAATATTCCTCTAAAATCAGCTGAACTACGAATTCCGATTTACTCACCTGTTATCAGGAGAGAACCCAGTGCTGCATCTTTTAGCCCAGCACTGACCCTGAAAAGTAATTCTAACCGTACTTACCAGTAACTTGTATTTCCTTCCATTGGAATCCATTGTCTGGTTTTCAGCAGAAAAGTTTCAAAGTGTCGATTTTCACAAACTACAAATATTCCTTAAAAATCGCCTGTATGACTTAAACGCATTTTTTCAACTGTTTACAGGAGATGCACCAGTGCTGGATACAGGATCCACCACTGAGTAAGAAAAAGTAACGATAACACTACTTACCTGCTAAGTGAATTTCCTCCCATAGGATAACATTGGTGATTCTATGTGAAAAAGTTTGTCAACTTTTAAAATACAATAATATTCCTTAAAAATCACTACTGTAACCAAAACGCTTTTACTCAACTGTTTACAGGAGATGTCCCAGGACTGAATCTAGGATCCAGTCCTGTGGTTAGAAAAGTAATCCATAAACTAACTAATTGCATTTAACTAGAAATTCACATTGAGCTCAATGTTGAATTGTGTTTGAAATTGTGTTGCCCATTGCAACAACTGTAACTACTGTACTTAAAAGTCTATTGCCTATTTGCAAAGTATTTAAACTAAAGTAATTCATTCTGAGAAAGTATATTTTGTAATGTAATGTATAATGTAATTACAATGTAATTTAAAAATAAAATATGTAAAAATAAATAGTTTAAAAAATGTAGTAAATCAGTATCAATAAAATAAATATAAAAATTAATACATTTAAAAATTGTCATTTACAAAACCTTTGAAATTCACTGAAAAAACCATAGGTTTTAGGGGATTATAGTTAGAAATTAGCATTTAAAAAACCTTTGAAATTCACTGAAAAAACCATAGGTTTCAGGCACGTTATAGTTAGAAATTAGCATTTAAAAAACCTTTGAAATTCACTGAAAAAACCATAGGTTTCAGACACGTTATAGTTAGAAATTAGCATTTAAAAAACCTTTGAAATTCACTGAAAAAACCATAGGTTTTAGGGACAGTTATAGTTAGTTGGACATTTCACTCGTACAAAACCATAGAAATTCCCCTGTTATAGTTAGTTCAGCTAACTATAACTCGCGCCCCGCAATGCACTGCTGATGACGTCACATATTACATCACTCATGACATGGTCAGTGACATCACTGATGACATCACTGATGACATCATCCACGTGATAATCTGATGCACCTCCTCACACCCTAATATAACCTTTGATACACCCACTCTAAATTACAGACTGCCATTCGCAAAACCATACACACTCCAACACCAATAACTACATACCCACTCACTGATTCTTAGGTCTACACACACATCCACTCACTCACCCGTACAGTCACTCATACTTACGGTCACTCAGTACAGGACTATCATATGCACTCATACTCCTATATAGACACTCAAACACCACCACTCATCCATAGAGGTACTCACACACCTAGTCAGTCATGCAAATAATTAAACACACTGCCATTTACTCACCTATACAGTTATACACACACCAGCTCACTTACTCATACAAATACTAGCACATTCTTACGCTCTTATACAATCACTGATACAAGCACACACTCATCCATACAGTCACTCTCACAATCACACACTCTCGCTTATAGCTATTTATATACTCCAACACACATATATACTGCCTTTCACATATGTAGTTACTCACACATGTACCACTGGGACATACATTCACTCACTAACACACTCTTACACACACTTACCCACCCATACAGCCTATCACAGATGCACTCTTGAAACCATCTACCCAGTGAATCACCCACTCACACATCTATGCACAGAGTCGCACACACCCCACCCACACAAACACTCAGGCACCCATACAGATACTCAGACATCCAATCAATAACTCATATAGACACTCATGTAGCTATTCACAAACCCATGCAGCCACTTACACAGCAACAGACAGACGGTTACAGACATTCACCCAGTTTAGTCACTAACCCTTGCATTCAGTAAGATACGTTTAATCACTCACTTATAGAGTCAGTCATGCACCTACTAAATCCTTCATCCACACACTTATACACCCACTCATTCTTCAATACACCTTTCCCTATATATTAAAAATATTTAAACTTTACAGAAACACAGTCACTGGATGATGTCATCAGTGATGTCATTTGAGATGTCATCAGTGATGTCATCAGTGATGTCACTGACCATGTCATGAGTGATGTAATATGTGACGTCATCAGCAGTGCATTGTGGGGCGCGAGTTATAGTTAGCTGAACTAACTATAACAGGGGAATTTCTATGGTTTTGTACGAGTGAAATGTCCAACTAACTATAACTGTCCCTAAAACCTATGGTTTTTTCAGTGAATATATATATATATATATATATATATATATATATATATATATATATATTATCTACTGGCGGTCGCCAGTAGATAGTTATAGTTAGGACCTATTTTCCATAGGAAATCCGCGACATTCTATTTGAAATAACTCTTGAAGCCGGTTGACGAATCTTCGCGAAATTTTCAAACTTTATGGCCCGCTCCGGTCCGCTCCTACCCTGAAAGTCTCAGGGTGATTCGTCAAGCGGGGGCCGAGAAAAAGGGGGGTCCCAAAACGTGTTTTCCCCATTCATTTTCCCTTAGGAAACTTTAGACACGGCTACAGCCTCGAACTGCTGAACGGAATTACACCAAATTTGGCAAAGAGGTAGTTCTTGGTTCAGAAAGAACCCTTTTGTTAAATGGTGTAAATCCGTTCAGTAGTTCCTGAGAAAATCAAAAGTTAAGTCACATATATATCTATGGCCGAGTAGGGTCCGCGTACCCTCCCGACCACGAGCTACATGCTAATTGGTTGTCAAGTGGCTGTCAACACTCCAAATCAGGAAGTGTTGGCAGTCATTTTGTCCCTCGGTAGAACCGAGGGACAGAAACAAGTGCGCAAAGCGCAAAAAGGGGGCAGGGTAGAAACACCCTCACCCCCTAGGTCTGCTCAGGGGTCCCACAAGGACCCCCTGGGCAGAAAAACATTTTTTTTAATCGGCAGGATGCGCTCAGGGTGCGCGGATCCTGCCAAAAAAAATCGAAGCGCGGTCTCCCGCGCTCGATGCAAATTTGCCCCCGGGTGGCCCAAGTCCCGGGGGCATGTGGGGGTGGGTTTATTGTTTATGGGGGCCTCTAAGGCCCCCAAGCCCCAGGGACTGCCACCCCCCGGGGCTTTCTAATAAAATGGTGCGGGAGGGCTCTGAGCCCTCCCGCAGCCCCGGGGACTGCCACCCCCGGGGCTTCTTTTTAAATTTTTAAATACCTGTGTGGGGGGCTTCAGCCCCCCACACGCCCCGGGGACCGCCACCTCCCGGGGCACTAAAATTTTAAAATGGGGGTCCGTTTGGACCCCCGAAGCCCCGGGGACCACCACCTCCCGGGGCTTTGCAGATGTGGGGAGGGGGCCGCGCGGCCCCCCTCCTGGAGCCTGTAATGGCCCTGGGGATCGCCACCCCCAGGGCCGGCTCCTGCAGTGTCCCGGGTGCCTACCCCCGGGACACTGTAGTTTGCTATGGCAGGACGGAGCCTCGCGGCTCCCGTCCTGCCATAGCAAACTGCTTTGGATATTGGAAGAGAGAGCAGGAAACCTGCTCTCGCTTCCAATATCCAGCAAATTGCTTTTCCACACGGGGAGCTGCATGTTAGCAGCTCCCCATGTGGAAAAGCAATGCCGGCTCCCAAGGGACGCGGGTAGCCGGCGGGACTGTGGGGGGATTGGGGACCCCCCACAGTCCCCAACGGAGAGGGCCAGCCCCGGGGGATGGGGTCCCCGGGGCAAGTAGGGGCCCGGGAGGGGGGCCACGCGGCCCCCCTCCCCAAAATGATTTTTTTTTTTTTTTTAAAAGGCCGGGCCCTGGGGAATGGGGTCCCCGGGGCCATAAGTGTCCTGAGGAGGGGGGCAACGCAGCCCCCATCCATAAGTTTAAAAAAAAAAAAAAAAGAAGGCCATGCCCCGGGGGATGGGGTCCCCGGGGCCGAGTAAGGCCTGGGGAGAGGGGCCACGCGGCCCCCTTCAAATTGTTTTTAAATTAAAACAAAATATTAGGGGGCAGGCCCTGGGGGATGGGGTCCCCAGGGCCAAAAAATTAGAAAAAGAAGGGGGGCCACACAGCCCCCCTTCTTAAAAAACAAATTTAACAAAATACCGGCATCGCGCCGGAGGCCACGCCCCCTCCTTGGAGCACTCTGCAAACGCGCCCTGGCGCGTTTGCAGATGGGGAACGAATTCCCCTTGAATACTGGGAGTCTCTGGGGGCCAACTAGCCCACCAGGAACCTTCCAGTATGCGCCAGGGGCTGCATTGCAGAGAGGTGTACAGAGGCCATGCCCCTTTTACACCTCTCTGCAACCCAGCTCTGTGGCGCTTTTGGAGGTACATGGTGAGCTAGTTGGCCCCCAGGGACCCTCAGGATTCAAGGGGACTTAATCCCCCAACTTAAAACGCGCCACGGGCGCGTTTGCACAGTGGTGAAGGGAGGGCGGGGCTTCAGGTGACATGTGTGCAAACAGGCCCGTGGCGCGTTTTAAGATGGGGAATTAAATCCCTTCAATCCTGAGGGTCCCTGTGGGCCAACTAGCCCACCAGGTACCTCCAGTAAGCGCCACGGAGCTGCGTTGCAGAGTGTTGTAAAAAGGGGCGTGGCCTCTGAACACCTCTTTGCAACGCAGCTCTCTGGCGCATACTGGAGGTATCTGGTGGGCTAGTTGGCCCCTAGGGACCCTCGGGATTGAGGAGGAATTAATTCTCCAACTTAAAACGCGCCACTGGGTGTGTTTGCAGACATGTCACCTCAGGCCCCACCCCTTCCTTCACCATTGTGCAAATATTCCTCTAAAATCAGCCGAACTACGAATTCCGATTTACTCACCTGTTATCAGGAGAGACCTCAGTGCTGCACCTTTGAGCCCAGTACTGATCCTGAAAAGTAATTTTAACCGTACTTACCAGTAACTTGAATTTCCTTCCATAGGATATCATTGACTGGTTTCACTTGGAAATTCTTCTAAGTGTGGAGTTTTGGAACTTTATAATATTCCTATAAAATCAGCCGAAATACGAATTCCGATTTACTCACCTGTTATCAGGAGAGACCTCAGTGCTGCATCTTTCAGCCCAGTACTGATCCTGAAAGGTAATTTTAACCGTACTTACCAGTAACTTGAATTTCCTTCCATAGGATATCATTGCCTGCTTTTTGCTGAAAACGTTTCTAAGTGTCGATTTTTGAAACATACAAATATTCCTCTAAAATCAGCAGAACTACGAATTCCGATGTACTCACCTGTTATCAGGAGAGAACCCAGAGCTGCATCTTTTAGCCCAGCACTGACCCTGAAAAGTAATTCTAACCGTACTTACCAGTAACTTGTATTTCCTTCCATAGGAATCCATTGTCTGGTTTTCAGCAGAAAAGTTTCAAAGTGTCGATTTTTGAAACATACAAATATTCCTCTAAAATCAGCAGAACTACGAATTCCGATTTACTCACCTGTTATCAGGAGAGACCTCAGTGCTGCATCTTTGAGCCCAGTACTGATCCTGAAAAGTAATTTTAACCGTACTTACCAGTAACTTGAATTTCCTTCCATAGGCTAACATTGACTGGTTTCCTTGGAAATTCTTCTAAGTGTGGAGTTTTGGAACTTTATAATATTCCTCTAAAATCAGCTGAACTACGAATTCCGATTTACTCACCTGTTATCAGGAGAGAACCCAGTGCTGCATCTTTTAGCCCAGCACTGACCCTGAAAAGTAATTCTAACCGTACTTACCAGTAACTTGTATTTCCTTCCATTGGAATCCATTGTCTGGTTTTCAGCAGAAAAGTTTCAAAGTGTCGATTTTCACAAACTACAAATATTCCTTAAAAATCGCCTGTATGACTTAAACGCATTCTTTCAACTGTTTACAGGAGATGCACCAGTGCTGGATACAGGATCCACCACTGAGTAAGAAAAAGTAACGATAACACTACTTACCTGCTAAGTGAATTTCCTCCCATAGGATAACATTGGTGATTCTATGTGAAAAAGTTTGTCAACTTTTAAAATACAACAATATTCCTTAAAAATCACTACTGTAACCAAAACGCTTTTACTCAACTGTTTACAGGAGATGTCCCAGGACTGAATCTAGGATCCAGTCCTGTGGTTAGAAAAGTAATCCATAAACTAACTTTAACTAGAAATTCACATTGAGCTCAATGTTGAATTGTGTTTGAAATTGTGTTGCCCATTGCAACAACTGTAACTACTGTACTTAAAAGTCTATTGCCTATTTGCAAAGTATTTAAACTAAAGTAATTCATTCTGAGAAAGTATATTTTGTAATGTAATGTATAATGTAATTACAATGTAATTTAAAAATAAAATATGTAAAAATAAATAGTTTAAAAAATGTAGTAAATCAGTATCAATAAAATAAATATAAAAATTAATACATTTAAAAATTGTCATTTACAAAACCTTTGAAATTCACTGAAAAAACCATAGGTTTTAGGGGCGTTATAGTTAGAAATTAGCATTTAAAAAACCTTTGAAATTCACTGAAAAAACCATAGGTTTCAGGCACGTTATAGTTAGAAATTAGCATTTAAAAAACCTTTGAAATTCACTGAAAAAACCATAGGTTTCAGACACGTTATAGTTAGAAATTAGCATTTAAAAACCTTTGAAATTCACTGAAAAAACCATAGGTTTTAGGGACAGTTATAGTTAGTTGGACATTTCACTCGTACAAAACCATAGAAATTCCCCTGTTATAGTTAGTTCAGCTAACTATAACTCGCGCCCCCGCAATGCACTGCTGATGACGTCACATATTACATCACTCATGACATGGTCAGTGACATCACTGATGACATCACTGATTACATCATCCACGTGATAATCTGATGCACCTCCTCACACCCTAATATAACCTTTGATACACCCACTCTAAATTACAGACTGCCATTCGCAAAACCATAGACACTCCAACACCAATAACTACATACCCACTCACTGATTCTTAGGTCTACACACACATCCACTCACTCACCCGTACAGTCACTCATACTTATGGTCACTCAGTACAGGACTATCATATGCACTCATACTCCTATATAGACACTCAAACACCGCCACTCATCCATAGAGGTACTCATACACCTAGCCAGTCATGCAAATAATTAAACACACTGCCATTTACTCACTTATACTTACACACACCAGCTCACTTACTCATACAAATACTAGCACATTCTTACGCTCTTATACAATCACTGATACAAGCACACACTCATCCATACAGTCACTCTCACAATCACACACTCTCGCTTATAGCTATTTATATACTCCAACACACATATATACTGCCTTTCACATATGTAGTTACTCACACATGTACCACTGGGACATACATTCACTCACTAACACACACACTTACCCACCCATACAGCCTATCACAGATGCACTCTTGAAACCATCCACCCAGTGAATCACCCACTCACACATCTATGCACAGAGTCGCACACACCCCACCCACACAAACACTCAGGCACCCATACAGATACTCAGACAACCAATCAATAACTCATATAGACACTCATGTAGCTATTCACAAACCCATGCAGCCACTTACACAGCAACAGACAGACGGTTACAGACATTCACCCAGTTTAGTCACTAACCCTTGCATTCAGTAAGATACGTTTAATCACTCACTTATAGAGTCAGTCATGCACCTACTAAATCCTTCATCCACACACTTATACACCCACTCATTCTTCAATACACCTTTCCCTATATATTAAAAATATTTAAACTTTACAGAAACACAGTCACTGGATGATGTCATCAGTGATGTCATTTGAGATGTCATCAGTGATGTCATCAGTGATGTCACTGACCATGTCATGAGTGATGTAATATGTGACGTCATCAGCAGTGCATTGTGGGGCGCGAGTTATAGTTAGCTGAACTAACTATAACAGGGGAATTTCTATGGTTTTGTACGAGTGAAATGTCCAACTAACTATAACTGTCCCTAAAACCTATGGTTTTTTCAGTGAATATATATATATATATATATATACATATATATATATATATATATATATATTATCTACTGGCGGTCGCCAGTAGATAGTTATAGTTAGGACCTATTTTCCATAGGAAATCCGCGACATTCTATTTGAAATAACTCTTGCGTCGGTTGACGAATCTTCGCGAAATTTTCAAACTTTATGGCCCGCTCCGGTCCGCTCCTACCCTGAAAGTCTCAGGGTGATTCGTCAAGCGGGGGCCGAGAAAAAGGGGGGTCCCAAAACGTGTTTTCCCCATTCATTTTCCCTTAGGAAACTTTAGACACGGTTACAGCCTCGAACTGCTGAACGGAATTACACCAAATTTGGCAAAGAGGTAGTTCTTGGTTCAGAAAGAACCCTTTTTGTTAAATGGTGTAAATCCGTTCAGTAGTTCCTGAGAAAATCAAAAGTTAAGTCACATATATATCTATGGCCGAGTAGGGTCCGCGTACCCTCCCGACCACGAGCTACATGCTAATTGGCTGTCAAGTGGCTGTCAACACTCCAAATCAGGAAGTGTTGGCAGCCATTTTGTCCCTCGGTAGAACCGAGGGACAGAAACAAGTGCGCAAAGCGCAAAAAGGGGGCAGGGTAGAAACACCCTGACCCCCTAGGTCTGCTCAGGGGGTCCCACAAGGACCCCCTGGGCAGAAAAAAGCATTTTTTTTAAATCGGCAGGATGCGCTCAGGGTGCGCGGATCCTGCCAGAAAAACAAAAAATCGAAGCGCGGTCTCCCGCGCTTCGATGCAAATTTGCCCCCGGGTGGCCCAAGTCCCGGGGGCATGTGGGGGTGGGTTTATTGTTTATGGGGTGGCCTCTAAGGCCCCCCAAGCCCCGGGGACCACCACCCCCCGGGGCTTTCTAATAAAAATGGTGCGGGAGGGCTCTGAGCCCTCCCGCAGCCCCGGGGACCGCCACCCCCCGGGGCTTCTTTTTTAAATTTTTAAATACCTGTGTGGGGGGCTCCAGCCCCCCCACACGCCCCGGGGACCGCCACCTCCCCGGGGCACTAACATTTTTAAAAAGGGGGTCCGTTTTGGACCCCCGGCCCCGGGGACCACCACCTCCCGGGGCTTTGCAGATGTGGGGAGGGGGGCCGCGCGGCCCCCTCCTGGAGCCTGTAATGGCCCTGGGGACCGCCACCCCCAGGGCCGGCTCCTGCAGTGTCCCGGGTGCCTACCCCCGGGACACTGTAGTTTGCTATGGCAGGACGGAGCCTCGCGGCTCCCGTCCTGCCATAGCAAACTGCTTTGGATATTGGAAGAGAGAGCAGGAAACCTGCTCTCGCTTCCAATATCCAGCAAATTGCTTTTCCACACGGGGAGCTGCATGTTAGCAGCTCCCCATGTGGAAAAGCACTGCCGGCTCCCAAGGGACGCTGGGAGCCGGCGGGACTGTGGGGGATTGGGGACCCCCCCACAGTCCCCAACAGAGAGGGCCAGCCCCGGGGATGGGGTCCCCGGGGCAAGTAGGGGCCTGGGAGGGGGGCCACGTGGCCCCCCTCCCCAAAATGATTTTTTTTTTTTTTTTTAAAAAGGCCGGGCCCTGGGGGATGGGGTCCCCGGGCCATAAGTGGCCTGAGGAGGGGGCAACGCAGCCCCCTCCATAAGTTTAAAAAAAAAAAAAAAGAAGGCCATGCCCCGGGGGATTGGGTCCCCGGGGCCGAGTAAGGCCTGGGGAGGGGGGCCACGCGGCCCCCTTCAAATTGTTTTTAAATTAAAACAAAATATTAGGGGGCAGGCCCTGGGGGATGGGGTCCCCAGGGCCAAAAAATTAGAAAAAGAAGGGGGGGCCACACAGCCCCCCTTCTTAAAAAACAAATTTAACAAAATACCGGCATCGCGCCGGAGGCCACGCCCCCTCCTTGGAGCACTCTGCAAACGCGCCCTGGCGCGTTTGCAGATGGGGAACGAATTCCCCTTGAATACTGGGAGTCTTGGGGGCCAACTAGCCCACGAGGAACCTTCCAGTATGCGCCAGGGTGCTGCATTGCAGAGAGGTGTACAGAGGCCATGCCCCTTTTACACCTCTCTGCAACCCAGCTCTGTGGCGCTTTTGGAGGTACATGGTGAGCTAGTTGGCCCCCAGGGACCCTCAGGATTCAAGGGGACTTAATCCCCCAACTTAAAACGCGCCACGGGCGCGTTTGCACAGTGGTGAAGGGAGGGGGGCTTCAGGTGACATGTGTGCAAACAGGCCTCGTGGCGCGTTTTAAGATGGGGAATTAAATCCCCTTCAATCCTGAGGGTCCTGTGGGCCAACTAGCCCACCAGGAACCTCCAGTAAGCGCCACGGAGCTGCGTTGCAGAGTGTTGTAAAAAGGGGCGTGGCCTCTGAACACCTCTTTGCAACGCAGCTCTCTGGCGCATACTGGAGGTATCTGGTGGGCTAGTTGGCCCCTAGGGACCCTCGGGATTGAGGAGGAATTAATTCTCCAACTTAAAACGCGCCACTGGGTGTGTTTGCAGACATGTCACCTCAGGCCCCACCCCTTCCTTCACCATTGTGCAAATATTCCTCTAAAATCAGCCGAACTACGAATTCCGATTTACTCACCTGTTATCAGGAGAGACCTCAGTGCTGCACCTTTGAGCCCAGTACTGATCCTGAAAAGTAATTTTAACCGTACTTACCAGTAACTTGAATTTCCTTCCATAGGATATCATTGACTGGTTTCACTTGGAAATTCTTCTGTGTGTGGAGTTTTGGAACTTTATAATATTCCTATAAAATCAGCCGAAATACGAATTCCGATTTACTCACCTGTTATCAGGAGAGACCTCAGTGCTGCATCTTTCAGCCCAGTACTGATCCTGAAAAGTAATTTTAACCGTACTTACCAGTAACTTGAATTTCCTTCCATAGGATATCATTGCCTGCTTTTTGCTGAAAAAGTTTCTAAGTGTCGATTTTTGAAACATACAAATATTCCTCTAAAATCAGCAGAACTACGAATTCCGATTTACTCACCTGTTATCAGGAGAGAACCCAGTGCTGCATCTTTTAGCCCAGCACTGACCCTGAAAAGTAATTCTAACCGTACTTACCAGTAACTTGTATTTCCTTCCATAGGAATCCATTGTCTGGTTTTCAGCAGAAAAGTTTCAAAGTGTCGATTTTTGAAACATACAAATATTCCTCTAAAATCAGCAGAACTACGAATTCCGATTTACTCACCTGTTATCAGGAGAGACCTCAGTGCTGCATCTTTGAGCCCAGTACTGATCCTGAAAAGTAATTTTAACCGTACTTACCAGTAACTTGAATTTCCTTCCATAGGCTAACATTGACTGGTTTCCTTGGAAATTCTTCTAAGTGTGGAGTTTTGGAACTTTATAATATTCCTCTAAAATCAGCTGAACTACGTAATTCCGATTTACTCACCTGTTATCAGGAGAGAACCCAGTGCTGCATCTTTTAGCCCAGCACTGACCCTGAAAAGTAATTCTAACCGTACTTACCAGTAACTTGTATTTCCTTGCATTGGAATCCATTGTCTGGTTTTCAGCAGAAAAGTTTCAAAGTGTCGATTTTCACAAACTACAAATATTCCTTAAAAATCGCCTGTATGACTTAAACGCATTCTTTCAACTGTTTACAGGAGATGCACCAGTGCTGGATACAGGATCCACCACTGAGTAAGAAAAAGTAACGATAACACTACTTACCTGCTAAGTGAATTTCCTCCCATAGGATAACATTGGTGATTCTATGTGAAAAAGTTTGTCAACTTTTAAAATACAATAATATTCCTTAAAAATCACTACTGTAACCAAAACGCTTTTACTCAACTGTTTACAGGAGATGTCCCAAGACTGAATCTAGGATCCAGTCCTGTGGTTAGAAAAGTAATCCATAAACTAACTAATTGCATTTAACTAGAAATTCACATTGAGCTCAATGTTGAATTGTGTTTGAAATTGTGTTGCCCATTGCAACAACTGTAACTACTGTACTTAAAAGTCTATTGCCTATTTGCAAAGTATTTAAACTAAAGTAATTCATTCTGAGAAAGTATATTTTGTAATGTAATGTATAATGTAATTACAATGTAATTTAAAAAATAAAATATGTAAAAATAAATAGTTTAAAAAATGTAGTAAATCAGTATCAATAAAATAAATATAAAAATTAATACATTTAAAAATTGTCATTTACAAAACCTTTGAAATTCACTGAAAAACCATAGGTTTTAGGGGCGTTATAGTTAGAAATTAGCATTTAAAAACCTTTGAAATTAACTGAAAAACCATAGGTTTCAGGCACGTTATAGTTAGAAATTAGCATTTAAAAACCTTTGAAATTCACTGAAAAAACCATAGGTTTCAGACACGTTATAGTTAGAAATTAGCATTTAAAAAACCTTTGAAATTCACTGAAAAAACCATAGGTTTTAGGGACAGTTATAGTTAGTTGGACATTTCACTCGTACAAAACCATAGAAATTCCCCTGTTATAGTTAGTTCAGCTAACTATAACTCGCGCGCACGCAATGCACTGCTGATGACGTCACATATTACATCACTCATGACATGGTCAGTGACATCACTGATGACATCACTGATGACATCATCCACGTGATAATCTGATGCACCTCCTCACACCCTAATATAACCTTTGATACACCCACTCTAAATTACAGACTGCCATTCGCAAAACCATAGACACTCCAACACCAATAACTACATACCCACTCACTGTTCTTAGGTCTACACACACATCCACTCACTCACCCGTACAGTCACTCATACTTACGGTCACTCAGTACAGGACTATCATATGCACTCATACTCCTATATAGACACTCAAACACCGCCACTCATCCATAGAGGTACTCACACACCTAGTCAGTCATGCAAATAATTAAACACACTGCCATTTACTCACCTATACAGTTATACACACACCAGCTCACTTACTCATACAAATACTAGCACATTCTTACGCTCTTATACAATCACTGATACAAGCACACACTCATCCATACAGTCACTCTCACAATCACACACTCTCGCTTATAGCTATTTATATACTCCAACACACATATATACTGCCTTTCACATATGTAGTTACTCACACATGTACCACTGGGACATACATTCACTCACTAACACACTCTTACACACACTTACCCACCCATACAGCCTATCACAGATGCACTCTTGAAACCATCCACCCAGTGAATCACCCACTCACACATCTATGCACAGAGTCGCATACACCCCACCCACACAAACACTCAGGCACCCATACAGATACTCAGACAACCAATCAATAACTCATATAGACAATCATGTAGCTATTCACAAACCCATGCAGCCACTTACACAGCAACAGACAGACGGTTACAGACATTCACCCAGTTTAGTCACTAACCCTTGCATTCAGTAAGATACGTTTAATCACTCACTTATAGTCAGTCATGCACCTACTAAATCCTTCATCCACACACTTATACACCCACTCATTCTTCAATACACCTTTCCCTATATATTAAAAATATTTAAACTTTACAGAAACACAGTCACTGGATGATGTCATCAGTGATGTCATTTGAGATGTCATCAGTGATGTCATCAGTGATGTCACTGACCATGTCATGAGTGATGTAATATGTGACGTCATCAGCAGTGCATTATGGGGCGCGAGTTATAGTTAGCTGAACTAACTATAACAGGGGAATTTCTATGGTTTTGTACGAGTGAAATGTCCAACTAACTATAACTGTCCCTAAAACCTATGGTTTTTTCAGTGATATATATATATATATATATATATATATATATATATATATATATATATATATACATAAAACACCAGACGGTCCTCTCTCGACTCCACACACTCGCTTGCTTCCGCCAAAAAGGAACCACGAACCACTGGATATTGAGGCAAAATTATTTAATGTTTCCTCGGATTACGCGTTTCGGGCAACACTTGCCCTTGATCACATACTCGTGAGGTTAGAACGCCTTCATTTTAAAGTGCAAAACCACGTGACAAAACATACAATGAACATAGTAAAAATACTAAAAATTCTATCACCTATCCCAATAGAGCACAATATCCATTTTTTCTCGCGTTTTTTTTCCTCTGTTTTTTTTCCCTTGTTATTTTCCTTATTCTTGTTTGTCAAAAGTGCAATAATCAATATGGCCATAATCATAACATAATATTCACGAGTGTCAAAGATCCATCTATAAAAGAATAAAATTCAATTAATTAAATATCTTTATCACTTAATTTTGACATTTATCATAATTTTCCCATCATTGATACTCCTTGGCCAAATATGTAATTGCACTGCCTGTTTTTAACATCCATGTAAACTACTACTATTTGGGAGCATCTTCTATCATAAAATATTCTTTATAAAAAATAAATAAATCCCTTTTGTTCTCCCATAGTTGTATATCCATATGCATGCTGGCAATTGGAAATGGGAAAATCCCACTAGTGCCCTTCAATTGAAATATTAAAAATACTAAGTATACCAACATATTACCTAATGTGCAAAATAGCCCATATTAAAGTGCAAATGCAAATTACGTCACATATATCATAAAAAAATACCACACTAAATATAAATAAATCTTATTCGGGCCCTGGCCGAATTGGTTCAATCGTAACCGGAATTTCCAATTATGACCGAACCAAATCCGGACACAAGGTTCAGCAGCTGCCATCAACAATATCATTATTTATTATTATTTATTTTAACCCTCTTTTATAGATAAATACAGAATTCATATTACATTTAACAAAAAGATTTTTCTTAACCCACAACCTTTACCTATACTAAAAAACAGCAGTAATCTTAATCATATACATAAACAAATGGTCCCAATTGCTATCTATAAGAAATTATGCAGGTCTTCAGTATTATTCAAACCATATGGAAATTTGATGTCTAGCTCCAAAATTAATTTAGATTCCAATTGCCTGAGAGATTTTTCTCGATTACCCCCTCTTCGTGTTTTGGGAATGGCTGCCACTACAAAGTAACTCAAACAATTTAAATTGTTATTATGCGTTTGTCTGAAATGGCGGGCCACCGGATAAGCTGGATCATTGTTCACGATGGCCCGCAAATGCTGCAATATTCTGACATGCACCTGCAACTTTGTACTGCCGACATATCTCAGTCCGCAGGTGCATGTCAGAACATATACAGCATACTCCGTCCTGCATGTGTAAGTTCTCCGAATAGCAATTTTGTCTGGGCTAAAAGGTGACAGATAGTGAGTAGTATTTCTACCAAATTTACATGCTCTACACGTAGAACACTTAGTAAAACCTGGTTTGGGTTGTAACCATGTTTTAGCCCCTATTAATTCAGGACAGGTCTTTCCAATTTGTGTGCGCATAGAAACACCCTTCCTATACGTCACAATAGGTTGAAGTGGCAACGGGGTGACAATACTCCATCAGTCAAAACTATTGGCCAATTGCGTTTAATGATGGTCCTAATCTTTCTTTCTTGTTTGCTGAAAGTAGTGACTAAGCGGGGGATATCACTATCCTCTTCAGATATTATCACAGTATCACTGAGTAGTGATTCTCTTGTTCGTTCATTAGTTTTATCTAATGCTCCTTTCAGAATACTTTCACTATAGCCCCTCTGTCTGAATCTCTGCAAGGCCTCCTCAGTGCATCTTTCCAAATCTTCTTTACTACTGCAAATCCTTTTAAGACGTAAAAATTCCCCATATGGAATATTATGAATCAAGTGCCTAGGATGCGCACTGTCAGCATGGAGAGTCAAATTGCCAGCCGTCTCCTTCCTAAACAGAGTAGTGAAAATTTCCCCTTGATTCTGATAGACCTTCACGTCAAGGAACTCAATGCAGTTTTTACTCATATTGGAAGTGAACTTGAGATTAACGTTATTGTTATTGATCTGTTCAATAAAGTTACATGCACTCAATTCATTGCCTCGCCACACAATAAAAACATCATCGATGTATCTTAGCCAGTGCAAAACATGATAATTAAAAACGGCTGCAAACATATTTTTGAGGACCTGCTCCTCCCACCAGCCAACATGTAAACATGCATAGCTGGGGGAGAAGCAAGCCCCCATAGCCACTCCTCTTCTCTGTAAAAAAACGTCATTGCCAAATAGAAAAAAGTTCTTATTTAAACACCATGATATTAGACTTAAAAGCATCTTATTATGTTGGTAAAATTCAATTGATCTTGAATCTAAAAAATATTTGATTGCTTTCAGTCCCGTAGAATGTTCAATACTTGTGTATAAGGATTCAATGTCCAGAGTAATGAACATTAAATCCTCTGACCAAGTGATTCCGTGGAGCTTCCTTAGAAAATCACCAGTATCCTTCACATAACTAGGCAATTGTTTTACAAAATCTTGAAGGAAATAATCAACATATTGTGAAACAGTTTCCCCCACACTGTTGATTGCTGATATTATAGGCCTTCCTGGGGTCGGGACTGTCTGTTTGTGAATTTTAGGAATAAAATAAAGTTTTGCTAGCACTGGATGTTCAATGTTCATAAACTTAAACTCCTCTGATGTAATCACCCCTTCTCTCTTCCAATTTAGTAACTCCTTTTTGAGAATCTCTCTGGCCGCTCGGAATCCACACATTCTAAGGGCTCTATCCTGGACCTTGTCATATCCAAAGAAGACCTGCTGACCACTGCTCCCCCCATCCATGTAGACTGGTCTGACCACCTCCTCATTCCCTTCCGCTTTCACCTATCGCACGTTATAACTCTCGGCCAACCTAAAAGAGCTACCACCTGGTTCCGTAACACTAAGAACATTGATCTTGACACTTTCTGTGATTCCGCTATGCGGGCTCTTCCTAGACTAGACCCTAGCGTGGATGTCAACGTTCTCACTTCTCAGTGCCTCTCAGTACTAGCAGCTGAAATCGACATTGTTGCTCCTCTCCAAAGCAAAAGGAAAAGACCCACCCCCTCAGCACCTTGGTTCAATAAAGCGCTCTACGACGAAAGGAAAAACCTTAGATTCCTGGAGAAGCATTGGAGAAAATCTCCTTCCACCTCCAATCTCTCTCTTTACGCTCAGCAAGATCCAAATATCACAATCACATCTTCCTTGAAAAAGCATCACATTTCAGATCCCTCCTTGACTCGGCTAAAAACAGACCCAAAAACTTTTGATCTCTTCAAAAACCCAAACTGTTCTCCTCCAACCATTAAGCCTGAGGATTCCTCAAAGAAAGCAGCAGATTTCGCTATATTCTTCGATGAAAAGGTCAAAACTCTGGTGGATCAGGTCGCCCACCCCCCCCCATGGAGGAGCGGAAATCCTTGGTCACCTGGCAGAACTTTGACGTCATCTCGGAAGATGACCTCCTCAAATGCATCCGCGAAACCAAACCCTCCAACCATTCCTCCGACCCCATCCCTAGCGACATCGCCATCGATTTCTATACCTATACTCTCTCTTACTGGACCAGGCTAGTCAATCTCTTCCTCAGTCAAGGCTCCCTCCCGGTTACCCTCAAATCAGGTCAGGTCACCCCTCTTCTAAAAAACCCGCCGCGGATGCGAACGACCTCAACAACTTCCGCCCTATCTCCAACCTCCCTTTTCTGTCGAAAATCACCGAAAAATGTGTCGCGAAACAACTTTCCTCACATATCATGGACAATAACCTCCTCGACGTCTTCCAGTCGGGCTTCATCCAAAATTGCAGCACTGAAACAGCCCTGCTGCAAGTGATTGACGATGCGCTGCATATACTCGACGCTGGGGATTCATGTCTTCTGATTCTTCTAGACCTCTCTGCAGCCTTTGACACGGTTAATCATGGCACCCTCCTCAACACTCTTCAACAGAGAATGGGTCTGGACGGCACTGTGCTCAAATGGTTTGCCTCTTTCCTCTCGGACAGATCCCAAATGATCAAGATAGGGAACAGTCTTTCATCTCCTGTGGCCGTAGGTCAGGGCGTCCCTCAAGGTTCTATCCTGGCACCCACCTTGTTTAATCTCTACCTGGAACCTTTAGGGAACCTCCTAAGCAAATCTGGGATCCTTTACCATCTGTATGCTGACGACACGCAAATCTACCTTAAGGTGTCCTCCGCACACGATCTCTCCCTACTCAATTCTACCCTCAACTCTATTCACAACTGGATGTCAGCTCACCAACTCATTCTGAATCCCGCCAAAACTGAATTCCTCCTCCTCTCTACCTCTCTCTCACCTCCTCCTGTTCAATCTTGGATGGATCAGCTGAACCTTCTCAACAACAAACCCATCATTGTTGACAGCGCTAAATCCCTAGGTGTCATTCTCGACAAAAGACTCAACCTAATCGCCCACATCAACTCTATTGCTAAGAATGCACGGTACCAGCTGCGCCTTCTGTGGGGGATCCGTCGGTTCTTCCCGGAGAAAGACTTAAAAACCTTGGTACAATCTCTGGTTCTCTCAAGACTGGATTACTGCAATTCTCTTCTGACTGGCCTACCCAAATCCCACCTCTCCCTCTCAAATCCATCCTCCATTCAGCAGCTCGCTTCATTTCAGGGTCTAAACGAAGCGACCACATCACTCCTATCCTGTCCTCTCTGCGATGGCTTCCGATCGAGGCAAGATCTATTTACAAAACTGCCTGCATCACACACAAAGCCTTACACACGTCCTCCCCTTGTTACCTGGCGAATAAATTGAAATTGTCCGGTGGCTCTCGCCCTTCTCGCAATGCGGAAAAGCTTCTGCTTGAGCCCCCCATCTTCAAAAGGGAAAGATCGATGGCTCAATCCTTCTCGGGCAATGCGGTGAGAATCTGGAACTCGCTTCCCCCACTGCTCCGTGCCACCTCCTCTACCCGGATCTTCAAAGCTGACCTCAAGTCTCTTCTATTCCAAAGACACTTCCAGAACTAATACGTTCGGTCTCAGGCCCCTCTAGGAAGCTCGCTCGTCAGTATAAAGTTGTACTTTTGTCTGTTCATCCCTTATTTTATGTGTTGTGTTGGTTTTTATGTGCGTGTTCCCCCATTTTAAATCCCCTGTGAAGTCACGCCTCTCTACTACCTCAAGGAAGCTCTTCCATGATAGGAATTCTGTATTCCAAGCCTATAGAAGGGCCTTCTCAGTGTGCTTTGAGTTACTGCCACTTATTACAGTATTATGCCTTTAGTGGTATTTTGTACCCCTTGTATCATATATTTTGTACCCCATGTACCCCCTGCTGAATTCACGCCCTCTCTACTACCTCAAGGAAGTTCTTCCACTATAGGAAATTCTGTACTCCAAGCCTATAGAAGTGCCTTCCCAGTGTGTCAAGTGTGAATGCCACTTATTGCAGCATTATACCTCCATTTGTATTTGGTATCCCATGTTTCATGCACATCTGTCACTTTTTCCTATTGGAACTTATTCCTCTTTTTGTATTTGGTTTGTTTGTTTTTGCACAATTGTCACTTTTTCTTCATGCAATGTAACGCTTGCCTTTGTATTATGCTCATTTGTATCCTCCTCCTTATGTAATGTTGCTGATCCTGTTGTGAAGCGCTCTGACACCCTCGGGTAAAGTCCGCGCTATATAAAAACGCATAAATAAATAAATAAATAAATAAATAAATAAATAAATAAATAAGGTAGCACTGCAAAACAAGTTTCATGTTTCTCTTATTGTGCTTATGTGTGACTCTTCCACATGCTTTTGCGTGACATTTCGATTTATTGCGTGATACTTTATCTGGCGATCCATCACGATTCCACTCATGCCTGTTCAATGTTGACTGCCACTTATTGCAGCACTATACCTCTATTGTATTTTGTATCTTATGTATCATGCACACTTGTCACTTTTTCCTCTTGTAACGTATCATTTGCTACCTCTTCTTGTATCTTGTTTGCTTTTGTTATATGCACAATTGTCACTTTTTCCTTATGTAATGCAACGTTTGCTTTTGTAACATGCCCACTTGAAATCTTCTCCTCATGTAACTTTACTGTTCCTATTGTGAAGCGCTCTGACACCTTCGGGTAAAGTCTGCGCTATATAAAAACGCATAAAATAAATAAAAAATAAAAAATACTTGATATAAGTAGTCTTTTCATAGCATTCCACATTTTGTAAATGCCTCCGTGCTTCCAGTATATAGTCTTTTTGAGGCCAAATGACCATGTTTCCACCTTTGTCTGATTTTACTACAACAATTTCATGGTTACTGCTTAATTTCTTGATCAACTTGGCATATTCAATTTCCTTTACACTTCTATAACGTTTTTTGTGTTTTGTACGATGATGTAGCTTTTAATTTCATCAGTCACTACCTCGTGAAAGATATCAATCGCATCTTTAGGCATGATAGGAATAAACTTTGATTTGGGTTTGAAGGGACTAATGCCTGCTCCACGTTGTCCTATACTTTCCTGTAGTAATCTCTCTTGCGTTGAACATGTCTCCATCTCTGCTTGTGTACCTATATCACACTCCTTATTGAGCTCTTGCATTACTAATAAGGCAGGTACAACAGATGCCAATAATTCCATATTGGGTTCCCTCTCACTAGCTTGCTGATTTTTCTGCGCCTCTTTTAAACCCTCCTTAATGGCAAAGAACTTTTTTAGTTTTAATTTTCTAATAAAACAGAACACATCAACCCTAGTTTGTGAATAGTTGAAATCGCTTACCGGACAGAATGATAGTCCCAGGCTGAGGAGTTGTTTCTCTGCTTGTGACAAAACAATGGTGGAGAGATTGATAATAGTATTATCTTCTGCCATTACTTTCTGCGCCAAAATTGTTTTTTTCCTACTGATTGCGTTGTGTCGCTTCTTGCGCCGCTCCCTCCTTCGTATGTTCTTCCTGGTTCTATTTTCTTGTTTTGTGGATTTCGTGGTCTCAGGGTCTGTCGTCGATCGAACGATAAAAATCCACTTCTTCCCCCAGATTTAATTTCTTCGTACTACCACTTGCTCCCAAACTACTGATGCTCTCATTGTCCGAAGACATCCCACTAGTCAGGGAGTCACTATCCACAATTATATTATCTGCATTCTTTGCTGCCGAACCTTTTCTAGTCAGATTACCCGGGGCGTTCTTATCAAGTATGGCTTTCTTGGCGTTTTCGTACTTTCGCGCAAATGTGAAAATACAACCTCGTTCGTAATCACATTTGTCCCGTGTGAACTTATGCGCCTTTCGAATCTTGATTCTCTCCTCTTGTTTCATTAATCTTTCTTGAATATCTTTCCTGGTCTTGGAAATAAACTCACTCGGTTCCAGTTTTGCTAATTCCTCATTGATTTGTTCTATTTCTGCCAACAGTGTGTGTCGATCAATTTCGGCATACTTTACCAGGATTTTTACCAAATTCATCGACGCCGCCAGGTTAGCCTCTCCCCATTCTCCTAACATACTGGGGTTTGGGTTTTCAAAGCTAGGCGCTAATAAAATCCTTAAGCCTCTCGGAATTCGCCCTGCTTCCATGTATTTTGTGAGAGATTTGTGTTCCCACCACTTGGTGGTTTCCGATCTCATGTATTTTTCCAATTTCTTTAACAGGGCTCTTGCATCGCCTTCTTTGATCGCCCCTGAGCCCGTGGGCAACTCCCGTTCCATTAATGTTGAGGGTGAGTTGTTAAACAACTCATCGGCAGCCGCCTCTCGTTCCCGAATCACCTCCACCGACATATTCGAAGAAAACACCAATATTGTGTTGTTTACTGGCGTGGTCCGAATCCACCAGCCACTCCAAGCCTCTCACTCCTCCCCCACCTGTGCAATCACTGATCCGCCACCGCCTTCCGGGAAAACCTTGCACTCGACCGGTCATCCGACCACGCCGCTACTCCTTCAGGCACAGAGACTTTCCAGCTGCCACAGGGGGTCGCCGCCAAATTTCCTTTCTCGGATTCACACTGCTGCTGGTTGAGGGCGGCAACCACAAACCGGGGAGTGGGTTCGTCACAGAAGCAACCACCTTCTGTAATTTAGGTAAAACACCAGACGGTCCTCTCTCGACTCCACACACTCGCTTGCTTCCGCCAAAAAGGAACCACGAACCACTGGATATTGAGGCAAAATTATTTAATGTTTCCTCGGATTACGCGTTTTGGGCAACACTTGCCCTTGATCACATACTCGTGAGGTTAGAACGCCTTCATTTTAAAGTGCAAAACCACGTGACAAAACATACAATGAACATAGTAAAAATACTAAAAATTCTATCACCTATCCCAATAGAGCACAATATCCATTTTTTCTCGCGTTTTTTTCCTCTGTTTTTTTCCCTTGTTATTTTCCTTATTCTTGTTTGTCAAAAGTGCAATAATCAATATGGCCATAATCATAACATAATATTCACGAGTGTCAAAGATCCATCTATAAAAGAATAAAATTCAATTAATTAAATATCTTTATCACTTAATTTTGACATTTATCATAATTTTCCCATCATTGATACTCCTTGGCCAAATATGTAATTGCACTGCCTGTTTTTAACATCCATGTAAACTACTACTATTTGGGAGCATCTTCTATCATAAAATATTCTTTATAAAAAAATAAATAAATATGTCACTGACCATGTCATGAGTGATGTAATATGTGACGTCATCAGCAGTGCATTGCGGGGGCGTGAGTTATAGTTAGCTGAACTAACTATAACAGGGGAATTTCTATGGTTTTGTACGAGTGAAATGTCCAACTAACTATAACTGTCCCTAAAACCTATGGTTTTTTCAGTGAATATATATATATATATATATACATATATATATATATATATACATATATATATATATATATATATATATATATATTATCTACTGGCGGTCGCCAGTAGATAGTTATAGTTAGGACCTATTTTCCATAGGAAATCGCGTAATTCTATTTGAAATAACTCTTGCGTCGGTTGACGAATCTTCGCGAAATTTTCAAACTTTATGGCCCGCTCCGGTCCGCTCCTACCCTGAAAGTCTCAGGGTGATTCGTCAAGCGGGGGCCGAGAAAAAAGGGGGGTCCCAAAACGTGTTTTCCCCATTCATTTTCCCTTAGGAAACTTTAGACACGGCTACAGCCCGAACTGCTGAACGGAATTACACCAAATTTGGCAAAGAGGTAGTTCTTGGTTCAGAAAGAACCCTTTTTGTTAAATGGTGTAAATCCGTTCAGTAGTTCCTGAGAAAATCAAAAGTTAAGTCACATATATATCTATGGCCGAGTAGGGTCCGCGTACCCTCCCGACCACGAGCTACATGCTAATTGGCTGTCAAGTGGCTGTCAACACTCCAAATCAGGAAGTGTTAAGCCATTTTGTCCCTCTGTAGAACCGAGGGACAGAAACAAGTGCGCAAAGCGCAAAAAGGGGGCAGGGTAGAAACACCCTGACCCCTAGGTCTGCTCAGGGGTCCCACAAGGACCCCCTGGGCAGAAAAGCATTTTTTTTTAAATCGGCAGGATGCGCTCAGGGTGCGCAGATCCTGCCGAAAAAAAAATCGAAGCGCGGTCTCCCGCGCTTCGATGCAAATTTGCACCCGGGTGGCCCAAGTCCCGGGGGCATGTGGGGGTGGGTTTATTGTTTATGGGGGGCCTCTAAGGCCCCCCAAGCCCCAGGGACCGCCACCCCCCGGGGCTTTCTAATAAAAATGGTGCGGGAGGGCTCTGAGCCCTCCCGCAGCCCCGGGGACCGCCACCTCCCGGGGCTTCTTTTAAAAATTTTAAATACCTGTGTGGGGGCTCCAGCCCCCACACGCCCCGGGGACCGCCACCTCCCGGGGCACTAAAATTTTTAAAATGGGGGTCCGTTTTGGACCTCGAAGCCCCGGGGACCACCACCTCCCGGGGCTTTGCAGATGTGGGGAGGGGGCCGCGCGGCCCCCTCCTGGAGCCTGTAATGGCCCTGGGGACCACCACCCCCTAGGGCCGGCTCCTGCAGTGTCCCGGGGTGCCTACCCCCGAAACACTGTAGTTTGCTATGGCAGGACGGGAGCCTCGCGGCTCCCGTCCTGCCATAGCAAACTGCTTTGGATATTGGAAGAGAGAGCAGGAAACCTGCTCTCGCTCCAATATCCAAAGCAAATTGCTTTTCCACACGGGGAGCTGCATGTTAGCAGCTCCCCATGTGGAAAGCAATGCCGGCTCCCAAGGGACGCGGGAGCCGGCGGGACTGTGGGGGATTGGGGACCCCCCACAGTCCCCAACGGAGAGGGCCAGCCCGGGGGATGGGGTCCCTGGGGCAAGTAGGGGCTCGGGAGGGGGGCCACGTGGCCCCCTCCCCAAAATGAATTTTTTTTTTTTTAAAAGGCCTGGCCCTGGGGATGGGGTCCCGGGGCCATAAGTGGCCTGAGGAGGGGGCAACGCAGCCCCCTCCATAAGTTTAAAAAAAAAAAAAGAAGACCATGCCCCGGGGATGGGGTCCCCGGGGCCGAGTAAGGCCTGGCGAGGGGGGCCACGCGGCTCCCTTCAAATTGTTTTTAAATTAAAACAAAATATTAGGGGCAGGCCCTGGGGGATGGGGTCCCCAGGGCCAAAAATTTGAAAAAGAAGGGGGCCACACAGCCCCCTTCTTAAAAAACAAATTTAACAAAATACCGGCATCGCGCCGGAGGCCACGCCCCTCCTTGGAGCACTCTGCAAACGCGCCCCCTGGCGCGTTTGCAGATGAGGAACGAATTCCCCTTGAATACTGGGGGTCCCTGAGGGCCAACTAGCCCACCAGGAACCTCCAGTATGCGCCAGGGGCTGCATTGCAGAGAGGTGTACAGAGGCCATGCCCCTTTTACACCTCTCTGCAACCCAGCTCTGTGGCGCTTTTGGAGGTACATGGTGAGCTAGTTGGCCCCCAGGGACCCTCAGGATTCAAGGGGACTTAATCCCCCAACTTAAAACGCGCCACGGGCGCGTTTGCACAGTGGTGAAGGGAGGGCGGGGCTTCAGGTGACATGTGTGCAAACAGGCCCGTGGCGCGTTTTAAGATGGGGAATTAAATCCCCTTCAATCCTGAGGGTCCCTGTGGGCCAACTAGCCCACCAGGTACCTCCAGTAAGCGCCACGGAGCTGCGTTGCAGAGTGTTGTAAAGGGGCGTGGCCTCTGAACACCTCTTTGCAACGCAGCTCTCTGGCGCATACTGGAGGTATCTGGTGGGCTAGTTGGCCCCTAGGGACCCTCGGGATTGAGGAGGAATTAATTCTCCAACTTAAAACGCGCCACTGGGTGTGTTTGCAGACATGTCACCTCAGGCCCCACCCCCTTCCTTCACCATTGTGCAAATATTCCTCTAAAATCAGCCGAACTACGAATTCCGATTTACTCACCTGTTATCAGGAGAGACCTCAGTGCTGCACCTTTGAGCCCAGTACTGATCCTGAAAAGTAATTTTAACCGTACTTACCAGTAACTTGAATTTCCTTCCATAGGATATCATTGACTGGTTTCACTTGGAAATTCTTCTAAGTGTGGAGTTTTGGAACTTTATAATATTCCTATAAAATCAGCCGAAATACGAATTCCGATTTACTCACCTGTTATCAGGAGAGACCTCAGTGCTGCATCTTTCAGCCCAGTACTGATCCTGAAAAGTAATTTTAACCGTACTTACCAGTAACTTGAATTTCCTTCCATAGGATATCATTGCCTGCTTTTTGCTGAAAAAGTTTCTAAGTGTCGATTTTCGAAACATACAAATATTCCTCTAAAATCAGCAGAACTACGAATTCCGATTTACTCACCTGTTATCAGGAGAGAACCCAGTGCTGCATCTTTTAGCCCAGCACTGACCCTGAAAAGTAATTCTAACCGTACTTACCAGTAACTTGTATTTCGTTCCATAGGAATCCATTGTCTGGTTTTCAGCAGAAAAATTTCAAAGTGTCGATTTTTGAAACATACAAATATTCCTCTAAAATCAGCAGAACTACGAATTCCGATTTACTCACCTGTTATCAGGAGAGACCTCAGTGCTGCATCTTTGAGCCCAGTACTGATCCTGAAAAGTAATTTTAACCGTACTTACCAGTAACTTGAATTTCCTTCCATAGGCTAACATTGACTGGTTTCCTTGGAAATTCTTCCAAGTGTGGAGTTTTGGAACTTTATAATATTCCTCTAAAATCAGCTGAACTACGAATTCCGATTTACTCACCTGTTATCAGGAGAGAACCCAGTGCTGCATCTTTTAGCCCAGCACTGACCCTGAAAAGTAATTCTAACCGTACTTACCAGTAACTTGTATTTCCTTCCATTGGAATCCATTGTCTGGTTTTCAGCAGAAAAGTTTCAAAGTGTCGATTTTCACAAACTACAAATATTCCTTAAAAATCGCCTGTATGACTTAAACGCATTCTTTCAACTGTTTACAGGAGATGCACCAGTGCTGGATACAGGATCCACCACTGAGTAAGAAAAAGTAACGATAACACTACTTACCTGCTAAGTGAATTTCCTCCCATAGGATAACATTGGTGATTCTATGTGAAAAAGTTTGTCAACTTTTAAAATACAATAATATTCCTTAAAAATCACTACTGTAACCAAAACGCTTTTACTCAACTGTTTACAGGAGATGTCCCAGGACTGAATCTAGGATCCAGTCCTGTGGTTAGAAAAGTAATCCATAAACTAACTAATTGCATTTAACTAGAAATTCACATTGAGCTCAATGTTGAATTGTGTTTGAAATTGTGTTGCCCATTGCAACAACTGTAACTACTGTACTTAAAAGTCTATTGCCTATTTGCAAAGTATTTAAACTAAAGTAATTCATTCTGAGAAAGTATATTTTGTAATGTAATGTATAATGTAATTACAATGTAATTTAAAAAATAAAATATGTAAAAATAAATAGTTTAAAAAAATGTAGTAAATCAGTATCAATAAAATAAATATAAAAATTAATACATTTAAAAATTGTCATTTACAATAATTTCATGCATCATCTCACACCCTAATATAACCTTTGATACACCCACTCTTATTTACAGACTGCCATTCTCAAAACCATAGACACTCCAACACCAAAAACGACATACCCACTCACTGATTCTTAGGTCTACACACACATCCACTCACTCACTCATACTTACAGTCACTCAGTACTGGACTATCATATGCACTCATACACCTATATAAACACTCACACACCGCCACTCATCCATAGAGGTACTCACACACCTAGTCAGTCATGCAAAAAATTAATCACACACCCATTGACTCACCTATACAGTTATTCACACACCAGCTCACTTACTCATACAAATACTAGCACATTCTTACGCTCTTATACAATAACTGATACAAGCACACACGCATCCATACAGCCACTCTCACAATCACACACTCTCACTTATAGCCTTTTAAATACTCTAACACACATATATACTGCCTTTTACATATGTAGTTACTCGCACATGTACCACTGAGATATACATTCACTCACTAACACACCCATACACACACTCACCCACCGAAGCAGTCCATCACAGACGCACTCTTCAAATCATGCACCCAGTGAATCACCCACTCACACATCTATATACAGAGTCACACACACCCCACCCACACAAACACTCAGGCACCCATACAGATACTCAGACAACCAATCAATAACTCATATAGACACTCATGTAGCTATTCACAAACCCATGCAGCCACTTACACAGCAACAGACAGACGGATACAGACATTCACCCAGTTTAGTCACTAAGCCATGCATTCAGTAAGATACGTTTAATCACTCACTTATACAGTTAGTCACGCACCTACTAAATCATCCATACAGACACTTATACACCCACTCATTCTTCAATACGCCTTTCCCTATATACATTAAAAATATTTAAACTTTACAGAAACACAGTCACTAGATGATGTCATCAGTGATGTCATTTGAGATGTCATCAGTGATGTCATCAGTGATGTCACTGACCATGTCATGAGTGATGTAATATGTGACGTCATCAGCAGTGAATTGCGGGCGCGAGTTATAGTTAGCTGAACTAACTATAACGGGGGAATTTCACGGGTTTTGTACGAGTGCAATGTCCAACTAACTATAACTGTCCCGTAAACCTATGGTTTTTTCAGTGAATATATATATATATATAAGACTCCTAAACTTTTTTAAAACACTCAAAGTCACTGGATGATGTCATCAGTGATGTCATTTGAGATGTCATGAGTGATGTCACTGACCATGTCATGAGTGATGTAATATGTGAGGTCAGAAGCAGTACATTGCGGGGGTGCAAGTTATAGTTAGCCCAGCTAACTATACCTGCTGAATTTCTCTGGTTTTGTATGATTGAAATTTGAGCCTAACTATAACGTCACTGTAACCTTTGGTTTTTACAGTGAATATATATATATGTATAAATAAAGAGCTACATGTACCTGGCCTTCACGATCAAAACTTCTGCTAACAACAACAGATTCTAAAGCAACGCCATCAAAAGATGGGAAATCATAAAATTCAACAAGGAGAAAACCGGATACCAAGCCACTAGTGTTAGGTACCAAATATCTGGATCAAGATACCTCCTTTATCATCTCAAATAAATGGAGAGAATTCTTTTTGAACAGCATCTTGTTGCCTCCTAGTTTCGCCCCACTGATCACCCCTATCCACTCACAAACATTCTAGGATTCCCTCTTCATATATACCCTTCAAAATTACCCATCTTGTAGTGAACACCCTCCATTTCCCGGGTGGGATACCATTCTCCTCAATTATAATCAGTTTGATGTACCTGCACCTAAATTTCCCAGATTTCCCACACCAGACCCAAGTTTCCTATCCGGAAAACCCAGCTGATTAATCACATGAGGCTCACACCCATAGCCGTAGCCTTTGCCTGACCCCTTTCCATGGTACAGGGAGAGCACAGAACATCCCCACTCCCACCCCGCCAGCACACAGACTCATGCATTACAATGCAAGCAGTCCTTAGGGGGCCGAATGATACATGAAACAGCCAATAGAATGAGGTGAATGAAGTGAGCTGAAGGCAAATGCAATAATGAATTTTGCAGACAGCTGTCAAGCCAGACTTAAACATGCTTGTAACAAGCACTGGAAAATCCAGTAGTTCCGGATGGGTGTTTTTCTACAGAGTAAGCTTCTCACTCACATATCATATGCAGCACAGTCGGGTCAGCGATGCAAAGGCCGCTAACAAATTAAATAGGCAGAGCATGGGAAGCAGTAGCCTACCTACATTCAAGTCTGTAGCTTTATTCGGACATAAAAATAAGAACCATAAAAGTAAAATACAAACAAATGCTACAAGACACATGTTGCTAAAAATGCTAAAACAACTTGATTTCATATTGACATCCTTAAAAAACATACAGACTGCAACCACACAAGGTACAGCAGTGCAAGCCCCACCCCCCCCTCACAACATTTCAGCAGCTGTTCAAGCTTCTCTCACACAGAAGGAGATGCAGCGGAGGAAGCCGCAGTGCCGGTCACTTTCAGTACACGTTCAGAAATGCAGGCTGTGTCAAAGCTCTTGTACTAAACAAGTACAGAATGCACAGATGCGTGCAGGTTACCTCACACTAACCTGCTACAGCCTGGAATCCAACCACCCTGGTGGGAGGATGACCACCGTATCACCTCCCGCAAAACAAATTCTCCAGTACACCCGCTGCCTCCTAAGATGCCGTGATGGAGCAATCTTTGAAGAAATGCTGTACATTGCGGTGAGTTAAAGTGTGAGCTGTGCAGTGCATGTGCATTTGACAGTGGTATAAGCTATGCAAATATTGCTGCATGGCAGTTGAATGGGCTGTGCAGTATTCATTGGAGTGTGGCCATTTATACATTGGAATGGGCGGTGTTATGTGCAGCGTGCTCTGCAGTGCTGCGTGTGGTATCCCAAGTCTAAAAGGAAGATCATCCTGGAGTGATTCTGAAGTCATCTGATGACTTCAGCCAGGCTATTCCTGCAATTAACTGGGGATGTCATCCGAAGCCATCCTGAAGTATGCCTTTAGGGCAGAATATTTAAATGGGATGACTCCTCGAGTCATCAGAGAAACTACTCCAGGATTAGTTCCCGATTACTTCAGTGGAAAAGATGTGATGAGCTTGTACTACTGCCGGATGATCCAATGCTGATTACAGGATTAGTGTGGATTACTCCAGGATGGGTTCCTGATTACTTCAATGGAAAACATGTGATGATAATGTACTACTCCAGAATGATCCCATGACGATTTCAGGATTAGGCTGGATTACTCCAGGATGGGTTCCTGATTACTTCAGTGGAAAACATGTGATGATCTTGTACTACTCCAGAATGATCCCATGATGATTTCAGGATTAGGCTGGATTACTCCAGGATGATCCTTTGAGTATTTCAGGATGGGGCTGTATTATTACAGAATCATCTTGTGATGACTTCAGAATGAGGCTGCATTACTCATGGATGATCCAAGGATAACTTTAGAATGGGACAGGGACCGTACTAGTCGATTCATTCCTGATGGGGATGTACTACCGTAGGATGGGTTCTGGCTGTGTTACTGCATGGCGGTTTCAATATGCAGATGTATTATTCTAGGAAGACCTCGAATAGTAATACTTGATTGACATACACAGGATGTTAAGAAATACACAGTTTTATTAGTCCGTTAGCGGGGCAAATTATTGCTAGAAAAATAAGCACTGGCAAAGCCAATAGGTTTTGCCTTTTTGACCATGTGGCTTGCCAATGTCTTCTGCCGATGGTCTGCAGTATCGGTTAAAATAAACAAGCATTGGCAAAGCCAAAAGATCTGGCCTTTGCAAGAGCTATTGGCTTTTGCTAATATGTTTTAGCCATATTGTACATGAGCGTGGCTGTTGTTCAGCATGGCTAAAAGTTAGTGGGATAAAGGAGAGTTGCATGTCGAAAAGTGCAATGTGATGAAGTAGCGTAGATTATAGCGGCAGAGTGTCATGGAGTGGTGTAGAACAGAGTGGCGTTGAGTGTTGCGTAGAGTAGATTGCTGTGGAGTGGCATAACATGGAGTAGTGTAGGAGAGTGGAATGGCAGAGTGGAGAAAAGTGTTGTAGAATCGAGTGTCAGAGTGGAGTGGAGTGGTGTGTTGTAGAATAGAGTGGAGTAAAGTGGCATGGAGGGGGTTACGTAGAGCGTTGTAGAGTAGTGTTGAAGGTTGGCATAGCATGGAGTAGTGTTGTAGAGTGGAGTGGCATAGTGTCGAGTAGAGTTTAATGGAGTAGAGCATCACAGAGTGGAGTATCGTAGCTTATAGTGTCGTAAGTTGAGTACCCTAGATTGAAGATGTGTAAAACACAGTGGTGCAGAGTAGATTGGCATAGAGTGCACTGGTTGAGTAAAGTGGTGTTGAGTGCATTGGCGCAGAGTAGAGTGGCGTAGAGTGCGGTGTAGATTGCAGTGGTGTAAAGTATATTGTTTCAGAGAAGAGTGGAGTGGTGCAGGGTAAAGTGCAGAGGTGTAGAGTGGAGCAGAGTGCAGTGACGTAGAGGAGAGTGCTGTAGAGTGCAACGGTACAGAATAGATTAGAGTGGCGTGGAGTGATGCAGCGTGCAGTGGTGCAGAGTGCAGTGACTTAGAGTGCAGTCGTGCAGAGTAGCGTGGCATAGAGTTCAGTGGCAGAGAATGCGGTCTTGCAGAGCTGAGTGTCGTAAAGTGAAGTGGTATATAGTAGAGTGGCGTAGAATACATTGGCATGGAGTCCAGGGGCTTAGAGTGGGGAGTAGAGGGGCGTTGAGAGCAGTTGTAGCAGAGTGGTGGTGTCAAGTGGTGACACAAAGTGGTGTTGTCGAGTGGAGTAGAGTGGCGAAGCGTAGAGTGTTGTGGAGTGGCAGAGAGTAGAGTGAAGTGGGGTGGCAGAGAGTAGAGTGAAGTGGAGTGGCATAAAGTTGTAGAGCAAACTTAGTCTACCATCCATCTGAGACTGGTAAATGGAGAAATATGAAAGAGTGTAATAGTAACAACTGTAAGATATAGCGCTTAAAAGAAGGAAGTACAGTATAAAAAATTATTTATACTTTGGTGATAGCAGACCTTTAATGTAAGAAAAATCACCATACCCTAACTTCACTGCAGAATCATTAGCAATGAGAATGGTGCCCTTGACACTAATAGGACTCCTTGCCACCAAATGTGATTTCAATACAAGGCAAGGAGCCTACCTGAATCATAGCTTTATTTTAAGTCTGGTATTTTATATATACACACACACGCATATATACACACACACGCATATATACATATATACACATGCATATATACAGATACATACACACACACACATATACATACACACGCATATATACACACACATGTACACACACACACAGCCTTTACATCACATGTACAAGAGAGAGGATGTGGCATAACAGCTACAGTGGCTGCTTCGAAGCTTGGGAACCGAGTTCGAGTCTGGGCGTCAGCTCAACATCCAGTCATTCTGAGCAAATCACATAATGTCTCCGTTTCAACAATAAATGTGCCCGTCTGTATGCAGCTAGTAAGACATCGTAATTTATATCTGTATTTCACAGCAATAATGATATTGGTGTAAAAGGGACCAACGGGGGGTTATCGTGCTTATTTTAATGAAAGAAGCATTTAGGTTTGCATTTTGTACAAAAATAATTAAACAGATTTAACTTTGGATATGGAAACGTGTGTGATGGCCAGAAAGAAACAGTGAGCCGTCTAATCATTATATAGTGCTAAAAACTGACCAAATGTAGTGACATGAATGACACTTGACTAGACTGCTTAAAGAAGCGCTGAGACTTCCTTCCCTTACAGTTATTGGCCTCTCCACTAAAGGCTTCTCTGATAAAAGAGACAGAAGAGCCAGTTCCTGAGCTCTCAAGTTTCGCGAGAACCTCACAGAGACCAGCAGTTTTCATCACAAGATCTGTTGCCCTGTTTTTGCCTCTATAAAATCGGGCCTACGAGTCCAAAATGAAAAGCTAAGACAAGGACTAGGTGAGTACCTCATATATGGACCTGGGAAACGTGAGCGCTGTGCACTAGCGATGGTGTATGCAGGGCACAAGTCCTATAAAAAGAAGTGGGGGGACTGACCAAGTTAGGCAGTATGCAAGTGACATCATGACGTGTGCCATCACAGCACATGACGTCACGACGCGTGACATTCCACATTGCATCACAGTAAGTGACCTCACTGGAAGTGATATCAGATACTAAGATCTCACACATATATTTATCAGGTGTATCATGAGTACATTTAAGTGCATTGTGATATTTAGCAAATGAGATTTGGAGTCGGGTTGTGCCAAAAAAGTGGCGCAATCCTGACGCCACTTTTGCCACAACCCCGAATCCTCAACTAATACATTTTTTTTAAACTCACCCACTGTTCTCGGGGGTGGAATTGTTGAACCTCTATTTTGTTGCTACCATCTTCGGGTTTGTTATTCATGATATCGCAACACACATGGTGTGCATTTTATACAATGTTGTGAGCATAAATGTACCACTTAATTATGCAATAGTGCTCTGATATGTATATTACATTGATTTGCACACTTACTTGATTTCTTTTGCATGGATAATGTGTATGTTATGTTAGGCGCTCTAACACTCTGCATTGGGATGAGTAGCAATATATTGTAAATGCAATCGGTCTCGCATTTGTTTGAGTTAGAGTTATTGGCATAGCACCCAGGCCTTCTAGCATTGAAGTCTCCGCTAATGCATGCACTGTAGGTTTAATTGCAGAGTTGAAAATGCAGTAATATGTAAATGGTGTTCATTATGCAGTAAAAAGGAGATTCTGAAATCTACCAAAGGGTTGAACGTCTCTAAAAAGAAATAAATAAACTAAAATGTTGGACGTGTACCTGAAGCAATCAACAAATCATACTAAAATTATTATGAACCAGTCTTTTTAATTACAAGACTGTGGTGCTAGTCAAATAATCCGACAGTCCTTTTCAAACAATCCTAAAACCACCAGTAGCAATGCATCTTGTGAAGTAATCAGGCACTCAGTTTCACGTCATCCTCAAATCATCAGGAACAGTCACACCTTGTGAAGTCTTCGGATAATCATTTTCAAGTCATCCTGAAATCATCAGGGTTAATCACATCTTGTGAAGTCCTCAGATACTCATTTTCAAGTCATCTTCAAATCATCGGGCTCAAGTTTCTAAACTCTGCTGATGACTTTAAGAGCTTGATGACGTCTGACAACATGAAAATGACATCTAGAGTAGTTAGATGATCATCCGATGACTCTGGGATGGCTTCTAAAGTAATCCTGTTTGACCTGGGATGTGTTGTGTGCTGTGCAGTGTTGTAGCCACTGCGTTGTGTTTTGGGAGTGTTGTGCTTTGTGCAGTGGTTTGTGTGCTACTGGGTCCTGTTCTATGCTCTCATAGAGATAAACAATCAACATGGCGCTCACTTTGTACACAGTGTCAGTGAAGTAGCAGCTCAGGTCAGCATCACTGCAGCCTCTTTGTGGTATAATACTGTCCTAATGACACCGAAGACACCATCATAGCTGCCCCCAGCCTGTCCTGTCAGTGTACTTAGACTTCTGGGTCACTAGACCAATGGGGTCACGGAAGCACCGAGCTACGGTAGCCCAACCCCAAGGAACCTTTAGTATGCATGTTAAAACAGACATATCTACAGCATAGTTGGATAATGTCTCATCCCGCTTACAGGTATTTTCCCCGAATTGTGTCACAACAAAATCTTCCAAACAAACAAGCAATACCCTTGCCTCACTCATTTTTTCATTTACAGCTGTACTAGCAAACCGTGTCATATGTCATAGGAAAGCCACCAAGCGACGTTTGAAGAAGCGTATTTACAGTTTTGTCCTTCCTTTAGGTCTAGTTTGATGACATAAGTCCTATCAGACAGCTGGGGAGAGTGATGGCGGGGACCATGTGAAGGAAGGGGCCTAGAATATAACGGTATTAAATTACCATATAACTCCACTGCAGAAGACACTCGCCACTAGTGTTCCCCTCGCAAAGGTGGGAGACTGTACCAGTACCAAGACATCAGCCATAAAATGAAATGGAAGCTCAGCACACGCAGACTAAAATGACTGCTGGCCAATGAAATATTGAGATGCTAGAAAGAGGCTTATCAACAAAGGGCATTGACCGACAGCCATTCTGTGAACTCTTTAAAAAAATATTTTTATGTTTGGATACAGATATTTCACTTCTTCAGACACTATATTAAATACACTGGATCAACCCACTTCAGCCATTGGCTTGTTTGAGCAAGACCCTTTCAGGCACTGGCTGGCTGGCTGGGTTGTCCTTAACTTTCTGGAACCATCCTCTGCCATTTCATTCATGTATACATTTTTGCTTGAATTGGTGAAATTGACAAAAGTAGTCGCTGTCTGAAAAGCGAGCCATTCTCTTCATACAAATTGCCGTTTTGAGGGCCTGTACTGCTACTTAGACTCCACAGCTCTTGCGACAGCTGCTTGAGGCTTTAATTTGTTTATCGCCAGCATCACCTTGGAATTCTTCTTAATGTTTCCTTTGCTTGTTGTCACTGGGCCACTGCTTTACCAAAGCAACTGGCGAGCAGCTCATTGCCCATCCTGCCTTCCCTCATGCTTCTGCTGGGCAGCTCCATTAACATACAGAGGGGTAGATTTACAAGCAACACTTTTACGCCGCCGTTGCGTCAATTTTGTGACGCAGCAGCGTCATAAACAATGCGACACATTTACAACGTCTAGGGAGATGCGTCACGTTGTAAAGCCCTGCGTCACATTATACCTGCGTCAGGTACAATGTATGCAAGGTGGGCGTTTCCACGCAGAAAAGCCTCGTAAAAGTGACGCAGTGAAATCTACAAGATTTCACTCAGTCACTTTTACGACGCCACTGCGTCAAAACCTTGCGCCGGCTTGAAGCAGGCGTAAGGAGTGACGCAGCACAGCAAGTATAGGCCGCCCCTGAGCAGTGCTGGAGTTGCGTCACGCTTGCGACACGACTCCAGCAATGCGTTACCTTTACGCCGACAGATGCGTCACGCATCTGTCAATTCTTGCGCCACGGTGCGCCACATTGTAAATGAGACGCATCCATGGTGGCGCAAGGTTTTTTTTGCATGACACAAATTAACTGACGCATCTCTGCTGATATGCAGAGATGCGTCAGATCTTGTAAATCTGCCCCAGAGTACCTAGCAAGCAGTTTATTGCCGCTGTTGCTCCCCCATCCCTGCACCAGAAGGCTCCTCTAAAGTGTTGACCATCTGGCAAACAGTTCAGAGTCCCTATGCACTTTTCTCATGCTGCCACTAGGAAACTTCTGGGCAACACACCTTGGGGCATATTTACAAAGAAGTGGCGAAGCGTGTCGTTAAGCCAAGAAGGCTAACTACATGCTTCGTCACTTTAGAAATGCAGGGCTGCACCATATTTACTAGAATATGGTCCAGCCCTGCGTTTTCCCCTGCGCAGGCGCTAAATTTAGCTGCCTAGCGCCAACGCAGGCACCCTTGCATCGTAGTGCAAGAGTGACTGGGTTGAGGAGAAGATTGTTTATGTGCAGGAAGAGGGACCTTCCTGCACATAAACAATCTTCAAATGCTGTTTTGTAACTTCTATGTGTGCTGCTTAATGCAGCACACATAGAGTTACAAAACAGCATTTTTTTTAAATGATTGTTTATGTGCAGAAAGGGGGACCTTCATTCACATAAACAATCATTTGTGTTTTGCTGTTTCTACGTGTGCTGCCCAAGGCAGCACACATGGAAACAGCAAAAACAAGGAGAAATAAAGCATTTCTCCTCATTTCGCCTGTTTAAGACCTGGTTTCCTGGTCTTAATTTTGGCGCTGCCTCCTATTTACGCTGCTCTTGTATTAGGGGGCAGTGTCAAAATCAATGGGTGTTGCAGTGGAACGCCCACCACAACACCCATTGCCCGCCCCGTTCACGTTAAGTGTAGCGTGAAAGGGGGCCTTATTTACAAGGCAGCGTTAAGCCGCGTTAAGTGGCTTAACGCTACTTTTTAACTAATGCGAAGCTCCTATCACCATCACAGCGTCCCTAAAAGTGACGTTTTGGTGGCGATAAGGGTTTGTAAATATGCCCCAAATACTCAGCAAGCTGTTCCAGGCTCTGTCTGCTGGGTTGCTCAGAGTTAATTTATAAGCTTGGAGTATTGGCTCTGCAAATACTTGTTTTTTCTTCTCATTTGCTTTATAACAGCTTGTACTGCTAGAGGCACTCCTATGTTTGAATATATCTCTTTACTACCCATGCGATACATTGCATGCCATTACAACGCGGTCGTTACAATGACAGAGTTGTTACATCGTGAACCATTACATCGCAAGTCGTTACAACGACTTGCTGTAGGGGGCGCGCTGGACTTAGGACTAGTATAATTTACTATTCCTACTCCAGTTTGTGCAACAGCAGGGAGGTGTTGGATTGTACATCCAACACCTTCTGCCCCCTACAGCAAGTCGTTGTAATGACTTGCGATGTAATGGTTTGCGATGTAACAGTGCGTTCGTTGTAACGACCGCGTTGTGATGGCATGCGATGTATCACATGCGATGTGTAGGAGAGTAGGATCTGCTTCTTATAGTTACCGCCACTTTTTGCTGATGTCTCACTGTTTTTGGCCTAGTCTGACTGGGATCCTGCTATCCAGGACCCCAGTCTATCTGCTTTCTCCTGTAAATTGCAATACATGTACTTTAGGTACACTCCAGATTGGATACTGGGTTACCCTTATAAGTCCCTAGTATATGGTGTACCATGTACCCTGGGCATAGGTACCCCAGAGGCCTCCCATGGGCTGAAGCATGTATTATGCCACCCATGAGAGACCATTCAAAATTACACAACAGGCCTGCTACAGCAGTCTGTGTAAGCTGGTGCTTGCACCACTTACTTAGATATAGGCTCCCTATATCTATCTAAATCACTACACTTAAAAACCTATCAGTCACCCCTATGGCAGGCCTTATCAATCCTGAAGGCAGGGTGCTGGGTTTTACGTGAGAGGGTGCCCCTGCATGAGCAGAGCCCCTCTGCAGCCTTCGTAAACCATTCTCTGAGGTTGTCTGTGATGCAGCCAGACATATATGTTTAAGTGCATTATAACCTCGCGGTAAATGCTAACTTTAAAACGGTTGCTTAGAAACATGTCGTGTTTGGTGTCAAACACCTTGGAATCATACGGTATGATTCCACCCTTGTAGAACCACTACTGTGGGTCACCGGTCTACCCGGTACCAGCTTTCTCGACCTGGGCAGCACAAAATGGATGCTGCCAGCCACAGACACGAGTCTGCCCTCCTGCTGCAGAGCCAAGCTCGAGCAGAGGAAGGCCTGACAATAGGTTTCCTGTCACAGGGAGGTGTGACCACCTCCCAGACAGGATTTAGTGTATTGGGGCTGGGTGGGTGCACTCTTAGAGTGCCAGAAAGTCTGCACTGGGGTCACATTTGGTGTCCCTGTGCATAGTCCAGCTAGAACCAGTTCTGGGAGCCGTTGGGCTCCTGCTCTGGTGCAAAACTGGACAAAGGACATGGGTGTAGCCACCCCTCTGTCCTGCCCCTCCCCTAGGAGGGTCCCCAGAGTCCATCTAACCCCTTCCCTTGGGTATAAAGTGGGATACCTGATTCCAGGACTTTAGATTATACCTGCACAAGACTCTGCAAAGAAACCAAGTACTTCGACGGTCTGCACTTCGCTGGACGACAGAAGAATCTCCCTTGGAGGAAAGGAGTTACTCCCCTGCAGCAGCAGGCACCTAAGCGCATCTGACTGGCTTGCATCTCCAGAGCTCCTGCGGACTCTGAAGATTTCTGCAACACAGGAGGTGGGTTCCCAAAGGTTCCCGAGGTAGATATGACCTCTCAGCAATTCTGAGGCCAGTATCCCTCGTGGGGGCCGTGCAACCCGTACCCCTGTGCATCACGTCTATTTGCAAGTGCATATGCTTGTTGGCGATCCCTGAGCTTGTGCATTGGACTACGTGTAGTCCTCACTCCGAGCAACATTTGCACCGAAGATATCTGGCCTCCACTCCACGAGTGCTCTGTGGGCTGGCCCTTTGTGAATTCGCTTGAGGTCACCTCGCGATCCCTGGTCCATTGGCCTGTGGGTCCTGGCGAGGGTCATCTAATTTGTTCTTGGGCTTCCCTGGTTGCTCCAGACGTGCCCTGACTCTCCATTGCTTGGAGAGTCACCTGGACCTTGCTGGTCCACACCGTGATCTGTTTCCTCTGCCTGCGTGGGTTGCGGTTGGCAAGGCTTGTCGGTGCTCCAGCTGGACACTGACCCCTCAGCTCTTGACATCCTTTGTGGGACAGCTCACCTCCGGACCCTGGTCATTGTCGGCGTCTCCTGGTCCCCATGGCTGCAGAGACAAACATCCTTTCTCTTCACCTGAAGCACCCGACATCGGTGGGCATTCGACTACTGAGCCCCTGTTCACCTGAAGTGACCCAGACTCTGTCCCCTCTGCTTTCAGGTTCTTCTCACCTCAGATCCAGGCTTGGATTCCACCGGACACTCTTCGCCTTCCTGGCAGCAGTACTTTCTTGCAGCTCCCCATTGAAAACGACGGAGGTTTCCGACACCACTTGACCCCTATGCACCCGGCTCCTCTGGGATAGGTAACACGGGTACCTCGGTACTCACAAGGGTGCTGGCCTTAGAACCTCTTATGTTCCAAAGGGTTTGCTTGAAGTCCTCATAGAAGTGTCCTTAAATTGTAATTTTCCAACCGCGACTTTCCCATAGAGTTGCACTGAGCACGCGGTCGTGTTTCCTCACTGCACCCGTCCTCTGTGGGCACCCTGTGTCACTGCCTTGGGTGGTTCCTTGGGGTCCCAGCGATTCTACGTGCTCTAGGCACTGTGTCTATTGAAGTCGTTGTTGTTATACCATTTGTTTAGTATATAGTTCGGTCTCCCCCTGGAGCCCGTTGTACATTTTGCTACTTACATATGTTCTATTGATTAAGTATTGTGTGCTTTATGTTCTAATCTCGTGTAGAGATTAGTAGAGAGTGTTATAGTAATAAATACATATTTTTACATAACTACTGTGTGGTTCTCCTTTCATTTGATCATTCAAGAAGTGAGATTCTGGTAAAACAAGCTGCTTTATATTCCTTCAAGATTAAGCCTGAAGGCTGATATCCACAGCTACCACTAGGATAGCTTTCTAAAGGTTATCTTTGACCTCGTACATCATAAGGGTCGTTTGTACTGGTGCAAGGTGCCCACTTTAATTAATGGACAGCATATACCAGGCCAACTTCTCACACGATCTAAATGCTGTTTCCCTATATTTTGAAAGCACGTGATGACCTTTGACTACCATTGTTTTAATTGACTTTTGGTGTTTTATTTTACTGTAGCCTGAATGTACGACTTCATTTTTCCCTGCATGTGCTTTTTTCCTTGACGATGTCCCTCTTGTAATCTCGTAGTTTTAAAGTGGGAAAGCTTTCACAGAGTAGAACAGCCTTGCCAGGAACAGTAACATGTGGAATGTGCATTTGAAAGCATGATAGGGAGAAGGAGAGAGAGAGAGAGATGTGGAATATACTTCTTGGTCTCGTAGTGCAGTGTTATAAGCAGTGGTGCACAAATGTGCATTATGTTGTTCATTGGGAGATGAAGTGTGTGATGCTATAGGCAGTGGGGCACAAATGTGCATTGTGTTGTACATTGGCAAGTATTATGAAGTTCTTACTATTGGTTTTGACATGCCCTCATGCCATCTTGAATTCTGACTCTGTCAGCTAGCTTGAGCTTTTGCGCCCATAGGCAGGCCCCCAGATTTCTCAAGTTGTTTAGGCTATTCACGTTCAAGGTTGTTTTGTTGAATGCACTGCCGGAGACTTTCCCATGCTTCGTTAAGATAAAGGCTGAAACATGTGAGAATGCAGAAGGAACGTGAGAACTCCTTTGCCTTTGGAATGCTTTCATGGAAAGAGGGCAATTCCAATAAGATTTCTTGGCACAGAGGAAGGCCTCTCGGAACCTTCTAGTGTGTTTTGAGACTATAAAGCTGGGGTTTGTTGACTTAGATACTGGGATTTGAGCCTGAACGGCAGACCCGTCTTCAGTGCAGGAATCTGGTTGCTGAGTCTCTTGACCCCAGCTGAAAATCCCCCAGTCTGGAGCGGGCCAATATGAAGTTTGCATTAGGTTATGTGTTTTATTTTTGATTATTGCCATTGTGATGTGTGACTGTCTGTGTGCACATTCAAGTTTCCAGTGGCTATAACAGCCATTGTGATGTGTGAGTGTCTGTGTGCACATTCCAGTTTCCAGTGGCTATAATCATCTGAGGTGTTTTCTTTGAGTGTTGACTTTGTGATGTGTGAGAGTCTGTGTGCACATCCAAGTCTGCAGTGGTTATAACATCTGATGTATTTAGTGTACATATCTTTCTGATTTCTTGCAGGACGTCCAGCATAATCTGCTTGTGTTTCATTCCACATTATTATCTGCTTGTGTTTCATTTCATATCTTTATCCATGCATTTAACAAT
>CAWUFW010022773.1:0-88664 GCA_963921515.1 Calotriton arnoldi | reverse complement strand
TGCCAGCACCGCATCGAAGCACCGTCTCGCCCTGCAACGCACGGCCCTGGTCTCACCGACTCCGTCTCGACGACGTCAACGAGCCGCTGCCTGCACCGCATCGAGGGACAACGCGTCCTGCAACGCTTCCATTTTTGCATCGCGACCGCGACGAACAGCCATCCGGCTCGCACGCCCGTGCCGGCCGCTTCAAGTAAAGGTACTGTGACCGAGTCTGTCTACGCTGTGTTGGCCCGTCTCGACGCGGTCAGCTGGATTTGTTAGACTCTGTTTGTTCTCGACATCGCCGTAGCCGGAGGAGGCTACCGACTTCGCACAGAACCTTGAATTAAGCCTTTTTGATCAGAACTAAGTATTCTTAACAGTATTGTGGATTATTTTTGTCGTTTATGGTCTTGTGATAAATCTATATAAAGTATACCTATTTTTATAAATATATAACCGGTGTGGTGTCCATTTGTAGTGTTGTCACATGATTACTGTATGTGTTCACAAATGCTTTACACACTGCCTCTGAACTAAGCCTGTCTGCTCGTGCCAAGCTACCAAGAGGGTGAGCAGGGGTTATTTCGGGAGTGTACCTACTTTCCCTGACTAGACGCAAGGGTCCCTATTTGGACAAGGGTACATACCTCTGCCAACTAGAGACCCCCAAATCTAACACTAGCCAACCCATGTCCGCTCACAACAGGAGGGGACCTGGCTTCAGAATAAGCCAGGGTTGGTTGGTTTTCAAAGAATGGGCCCTCATTTCAAAAGGACAGCCCATGGGCAACAATTAAGTGTTCCACAGACCGACACTGGGATTGTGCCATCTTGAATGCCCCGCTCACCCTCCCCTCCCCCGCCCAGAGTAAAGTTGCCTGGGACTGTTTACATTAAAACAACATGTGGTACAGCAAAAGTAATTATGATTACTCTCTGCAACCTCTGAATTCGGAAAGAAGGCAGGACAAAAGCAGAGGCTGTTACACAGATCTAGTCTGGAATTTACCACTGTTCTCAACACTATGGCTTTATGTTTGGCAGAGAGGAGGGGAATAATAGTCTTATACTTGGTTAAATGGTGCTAACAGCTGCTCACCATGGCACCTATCAGTAAATCTTGGCTCATATTGGCATCAAACCAGAAAGAGGTTTTTAAACTCTGTGGCGACTGCTAAGTGCTGGCCAGACAACCCCGGTACAGGGAGGGAAGATAGCCGAATCTTCCCTTGGCTCCATGAATAATTATTTCGGTTTTATTGCTATTGATCTTAGGTAGTTATTTCACATTCAGATTTCATTCTTATCCAACACATGTTGCAGCTTTGAAAATTAATGAATAATGGAGACGTACTCCTGAAGGGTCAGTTCTGCTGGCCTACTCTTTCCTCTGTGAGACAAAAGGTAAAGGAAAGGCATCTTGGAAGACGAACCCTCAGAGCAGTTGGCATATGGATCTGTGTTGGAAGTCCTGACTGGAGAAAGGGGCTAACCCTGCTTCACATTGCACTGCTGACTATGTGCAGACACTCTAGAAGTCTCCCCCAACTGTCTTAGAGCTTTGTGAGTGGCAAGGAGGAACTTATAGCACAACTGAAGACATTTAAAATATCAGCTGTAGCAGGAAGCTGACATGTCGGAGTCCACTCACAAGAGTGGCAACAAAATTCAAGGATTTGAGAATGCCAGAGTGGAAGGTAATTGACCCTGCCTTTGGCATCCAGGCCTGTATGGGGCTGAACAGTTTGCTGGTTACTGTTCTTTGTGATGAGCCGCTTCCGGTGGCCATTTCTGGTATTGCACCAGGACTGACTTTGGCCTTTACACCCCATTGCTCCTGTGAGCCTGTTTTTAGCATTTTACCATCCTCTGAGGATTTTTTCCGTAACTGGCTTGATATTTTGGCACATTGGCTTCTTGACTTTATTGTTTGTTTGGCGCTGCTTAAATATACACATTTTACTGGCGTAAAGCTGGCTGAGTTGTGCCTTTACTAGTAAGGTTTTCTCAGTTAAACTGTTTTACCTAAGAAGGCGCTGCTTTGCTAAGGGGCGTCAGTGCCTTGCTCTCCCTTGACTCAATAATCCAGAACCGCACAGTGAACAATGTGCAAAAACACTCTTTGGCACAAGACTGTTTTCAAACTCAATGTTGCCACATAGTACCTTTATTTCCACTCGGGTATCTTAAGATAGTGTGATAAGTAATGAGTAGAAGGACCTTACGGCCAGGACCTTGAATTCATACAAAAATCCCCTCATACTTAAGGAACAAGGCAGACGTATTGGCTGGGGTAAGATAGTCGCTGAGGATTTTATGAGGAACTTGATCAGGGTGTGCAACTATGATTTTGAGATGTGTTTAGATTTTAATTCCTCTGATCAGACCATCGCAAATGCGTTTTTCCAAAATTTGCTGAGATGCAGAAAGCCCTGTCCAGACCAAACCATAGGCCTGATGGGGAAGGCCCCAAATGGTTTGATAAAGCCTGTACGAAAGCCCACAAAGATTTAAAGTTGGTCCTCAAACAAAAGCCAAGGTCCACAGCCACAGTAAAAGAGCCCAGAAGAATCTATGCACAGGCACCCAGGGACAGGAAGAACCACTTGAAGAAACTAGCATGAGAAGATTTAAAAGGAGGCCTATAATGATTGGGACAGTGCAGCTTTTTGGAGAATTGTGAATCGGACACTTTTTTAACGAGGTAGCAATACTGACCTGAGACAATCCATTCTAGCTAAGAAATGGGTAGCTCACTTTGAAAATATCTATTCGAGTAATTGTGATTTTAGCCCCTCCGTAGTGTCTGAAAGTGGGCTGATGCTGCAATTTGAATTGGATAAGGTATGGGAAGGCACTTATGTCAGGGAAAGTGCCAGGACCGGATGGGGTGCCAGGGGATCTCTTTAAATCATGTATGAATATTTGGGCCCCTTTAATCACCCAGCATTTGAAGGCTGCAGCCCGTGGGCATATACCAATATCTTGGAAGCAATCAGTCATTGTTCCAATTTTTAAAATGGGAATTCGAGTGGACCCAGCCTGCTATCATCCCATATCATTAATAATGCTGAGGTGAAGGTTCTGGGTAGGATCCTCTTAAAACGACTAATGGAATGGGCTAATGACAAAGAAACCCTGCCAGACATTCAGTACAGCTTCAGGCCAGGACGAGAGACAATTGAACAAAACCTGAAATCTACCTTTTAATTAATAAGTACAAAGTTGTTAAAAAGGGTTGTATACACTTGGCCTTCATGGACCTCAGCACAGCAGTTGATACAGTGGCTAGATCCAAGTACTGGGCTGTGCTGAGGGACTTGGGGGTGGGCGAGGCCCTCGTAGCTTTCCTGCATTCTTTGCATTCGGGATTGCAAGCATCAGTAAGATATGGTCCCTCAGGGGAATGCACTTCACACTTTTTTAGCTAGGCAGGGGGTACGACAGGGTTGTATTTTGGTCCCCAGGCTTTTTTTATATATATTAATAGGCTGGATCAGTTTTTTAGAGAACACTGTAAGGATGTGCCGATGGTAGGAAACAGAAAGGTGCCGGCTCTGCTGTACGCGGATGATACTGTTCTCTTTGCGAGCACAGCTAATGGCTTACAGTTATTATTAAATTATTTTTATGATTTTATGGAAAGTTTGGGATTGAAAATTAATTATTGTAAATCATATACTATGATACTAGGCCTGAGAAATGTAAAAACGTAAAAAATATTTTATCAAGGACCACTTAATAGGGAAAGTGGAAACGTTTTGTTATCTAGGCATTTTGCTGGATAACAAAATGAATTGGGACCCTTTGATATGAGCGCATGTTCAATCCTTTAATAGGACAACACACGGAATAGATGCTTCTCAAGGCGCCTAGGACATAGTCATATAAAGTCTTTATTACACCTTCAAAATGCGTAGTGTATTCCGACGGTGGCTTTTTGCGCAGAGATTTGGGAATATACACCCTGCCCCTCAGTACAACTAGCTGAAAACACAGTTTTTAGAAGAATACTGCGGATCCCCTAGAGTGTACCAGAAGAAATAGTGCATGAAGAGTTGGGAGCAGGTTAGATTTAATACATCTTCGCCTAATACTTTTATGGGTTTCCATCTGGCTTAAAAGTGATTTAGAGTTTAATAGAAAGATTATATGTGATTGTATGAAAATGGAACATAGTCAACATATACCATGGTTGTGTTACGTTAAAACCACCCTGGGGTGCAATGGGTAAAGCCCAATTATTCAGTGCACCAGATACAATTTGTAAATCAGTTACTGCATGGGCAAAAGGGGCTTTTTCTACACGTGAAAGAGAAGCAAGGGCTCTGGCTTCTCAGCATAAAAATAGCTACATGCAATATCTGATGGTGAAGTCTATAAATACAATGGAAATATACCTACCGTTGGATATGCCTGAAAGATTATTAACATACTTTCGTTTACATTTGTTCCCATAGTTGCTAGTGGGCTGGCATAAGCCTTCTGATTGCCCCCCTTGTACATGTGACAGGACCTAGACACTAGACACTTTACATATTGTTTTTATCTGCCCCAAATGGACTGCTTTGCGTCATAAATATGTTCGTCCTCTTCTTGCGCCCTTGAATTTTAATCAAGACAGGCTTTATTGTATCTGCAATTTTTAGACAAGTTTAATGTTTGCTGTTTTTTACCTCGGTTTTTAATGGGGGTGTATCACGCTCACTTATGAAATTGACTGATTATGTTTTTATTGTTGCTGCAAAACTCTTTTAGTGTACTTTTATGATGGCTTTTGTAAATCGATAAAGATATTTTGTTTGATGATTTGAAGTAATGTGTGCAAAAAATTGAAACTGAGTGTAATGTGTGTGCAACCTGCAGTGTGCACTTAGTGTAAAACCTGGCACAATCACCATTTGCAGCCCATTTTACACTTACGGCTGCACTCAGAGTGAGGTTGTAAGTGTCACCAGACATGTGTCTGCTGTGATCGGTTCTAGCATGGATGTAGTATGCGCTATGGAATGCACTTTCGTACTTTCAGTATGTTTTCTTAGCCATTTATAAATTGTGGCTTTTGCTGGACACCAACACACTTATTTATGCAACCGAGGTCAGAAAGCAGTCAAACGGCTCTGTTTGTTTCACAAGCTGCAGGAAGAGGGACGTGCATGGAAACAATGTTTGGGCAGGAGGCCTGGCTTTTACACAAACTTCACACATACATCTCCCAAGCAAATATGAAAAGAAATTTCAAAACATGAGACCTCAAAGGCAACATGTAATTTCAAGGGGCTAAAAACAAGCTCGCATTTCAGTTTTTATTAAAGACCGATTCATCCATTATCTTGTAGCTCGTCCCTTTCTTTTCCCAGAATAATCCAAAAAATGTTCAGGGCTCCGAAGTTAGTTTGAGCACTCAATAGAGTTTGTTTTCCTTTCCTGGGTTCTGTATATGTATCTAACATTGTGCTCCCAAATATTTCTCTAAGTTAGCACACACTCTCTTTTCCCACCTACTTGGCTCCGCCATCTTACTTCATTTCTGACCTCATTGTTCTCTTTGTTTCAGGAGACCCCACACAACGGCGAGTGAAATACTGCACACTTTTGACCACCACCAATTCAGACCACACAGCTAAAACCCAACTACTCCCTCATTGTTCCAGTAGTAAAGTATAAGACAGCTACACTTCTTATCACCTCGGTTTCATGTAACAGTTAGCTAGAGCGAGTCCACAATAATGTGAGTTTTTGCTAACCACATCTGGATTCCATAAAGGCCAAAGAACAACCTGGCTTCATTATTACACTACCTGCAATCATGCTTGACTATTGAACCCCTGAAACTCACACCTCCATCAAATGTTTGACCTCACGTCCATAGACGGTAAGTCACCAAAATGCTGTTATGAGTGTAAATTACATGTCAAAGAAGAATCATTTCACACACCTACTTGAAGTTTGAGCATAAACATTGGAAAGAGTGATATCACGAGATAAAGCATCAAAGGTCCCAATTTGACTGAAGTGAGCATCTAATGCTGAACCCCCCTCCCACCCTCCTGGCAATATATGGAGTTTTTATCAGCAGTCGAAATGCATAAGAAAAAGTAAAGGAACTGTGATCCTGAGTACAACCGGGGTGGGTTCATTGAGTTGAGGGCGAGGTCAGAGACATGGCTAAAAAGAACAATTCTGTAACTATTTTGGTGGCCTTTTACTTACAGATAAATTCATAAAAATACAACGCGTTCACCTTAAATGGAAAAATAAATACAAGTTAAACTAAACAGGGGGAAAAGCATTGTTCTGGTAGGAAAGATCATTTTGTTAATATGTTCACTTCACATATATGTATGTGTGTAGCCGGAGGGTCACTGATTTGAATCCTGGTTGATTCACTGAGGAATACTGTCGTGTATTTACAGTGCAATGAGAACCCAGCTTATAACATAAAACACTGTGAATATATATAATATATTTAGGGGAGAGGAGTTAGCCTAACGGCTAGGGCGGTCGACCTCAAATATGGGGAACCGGGTTCGAGTCTCGGCAACGACGCTGAACTTCCTGTGATTCTGGGCAAATCACTTAAACTCCCTGAGGCAGATTTACAAGCCCCTTGCGCCACTTTTGCGTCACTTTTCCCATGTTAAAAGTGACGCAAAATAGCGCAAGACTGTAAATCTGCCCCTATGCCTAACAAAAATGAATGTGTCCTCATGTAACGCAACTGATACTATGTAAAGCGCACTGATACCCGATACCGGGTCAAGTTCGCGCTATTAAAACTCTGTATTAAAAAATATATATTGTACACGATAGGCTGTCACAATTTAAAAAATGTATTACACATACTACAAGATTAGCTGCCGAAAATATGCAAAAAGATTTAGTCTTAAAGGGCCTTCAAACTTTTTGTTTTCAGTGATACGCAATCAGATAGGAGCCAAGTGGAAACCTTTTTTTAGGTATCCAGTAAAACGATACAATGCAGAAATGGTAACATCCTTTCTTTTTAAGCTGTCTGTCTGTTCTCTCACTTCACAGTGCAGGAGACCCCCCTCCTTCCCTTTCAGCCTTAGGTAACTCAATGTCTGCTTTAAGCGGTTCAGGAACAGTTTTTATTTATTTCATTTTAACAAAAAGCCCCATTTAAAGCAATCTCTATAGGAGGAAACATAGCAGAGAAAATACCCCAAATCCTGTGCCCTGCACACTCATGCTTCACTCTACTATAGCACACATCTTAAGCTATACATGTGATAGATTTTAGGAAATATTAATGCTAAAAACAAGTACCTGTCCAACCTATTGGAAGTGTGAAATAAGCACTCATTACAAATATGATATATACCTCTAAACATAGAACCAACACCTAATAAGTAATGCTTATTTACAGGGGGTAGGCATAACTCTCGTAATTCCGTGTAGTGTATTAATGCGAAATTACCTAAGAATTCTGTGAGATTACACAGAATTATGCAAGAAGAGTAATTCTGCATTTAGAGCTAATTGTAAATGGATGCGAGGATGCTTTTTGCGCTAACAGATAGCACTAAATTCAACAGAAAATGAATAACGAGCATGAGCAGCTGCTCGCGAAATGTGCTCTTGAGGTAGGATTTTTCCTCAGCGTACTCCTGGCATTTAGCACTAATTTCTTAGCGCAAAATGCACCCTCGTGCCCAAAATGGATGCAAGGATGCGTTTTTGCACTAAGAAATAGCGCCAAATGCAACAGAGCACGAATAGCAAGTGCAAACAGCTGCTCACTAAATGTGCTCTTGTAGCAGGATTTTTCCACCAAATTACGCAAGCAGGAGTAATTGTGTAATTATTGGTAATTCCGCATCAAAGATTAACATGGATTTACCCAAATTTTCTACTTTTCCTTTACCATTTTCCTCATTTTCTTTCTCCTTCTTTCCAAATCCTAAAACTAGGATGTATTCGTGACTTCTTAATCTTCGCTTCTTCGTTAGAATTATATCTCAACACAGCAGAACCTGCAAGTTTAATATTCTGTTTTTTAGAATAAAACGATGCTTTTCTTCCGTTAGTTTGCACATACTCATAGAAGGAAAAGAACAATCAATCAATATTATTTCATTCGGATAAAAAATACCTATTAAAACACAACATAATAAAATACAGTCAGACTAAAAATGTAGAATAGAAAGGCAAATCACAGTTCATCGGCAATTAATATAAACTTGATGCCAGCTATGATGCTTTGCTATATGCCATTGACAGAAATACTTAAATCAATTAATCGATTTAGCATCTAGTTTTGATGGGCCTGCAGCACAGAATGTCCGGCTCATTAGCCACATAGTGGTCAAAATGTAGTCACACTACGGACAATTCAATTACTCTATCTTTACTAGTTCTTAAAATTCTCAGAGCTTCAGTGCTATCTAGTACCTACCATATGACAAATGGGAAGTATCCATTTTCTGCAATAAGCAACATAGATATTGCAAAAGAAAAGCAAATATGGTACCGCTTCAATCTCTATTTTGCATAGTGAACATCTATCATTATCACAAAAGTTCATGCCCTATCCTATGGAAAAACTATTAGTAGGTACGATCTCATATCTGGCGCATAATAGCTTAGCTCTTGGACACACTAAGTTGAAAAGGAAGGGCTCAAATAATGGTGTACATTAGCGGTTCAGAAACCTGTTTGAAATATTTCCAGGCCTACACTTATGTAACTCTTCCTCCCATAAAAAAGCCAGAATTTCTCTTTTAAGACAGTCTTTGTGACCAAGGGTGCCTCTGTTGGAGAATTCCACAGACGTTTTCAGCCTAATTGGTACAACATAGCCTTTACACATACTAACCATGGGATGTTTAAATGGTTATTTAGTTGCAGTAATTCTTCAAGAGCTCTACTATATGGGCCAGGCTCATCTTTATGCCACTCTACGCCAATACAGCAAGAGTGTTAGTTTTTCAGTGTGAGCAATTAGGTGTGCCCAAAGGCAATGAGAATCAAAGCAGAGGAGGACTCTGTGGTTGTTTTACTAATGATTTCAATCATTTGTTTTACACCACAGTCAGCTTAGTGTCCTTTTCATATCCCCTCGGCTCTGCCCCATATAGGGCTATCCCCAAAGCTTTTACATTATATATTTCTCAGACTGGTGAAAAAGGACTTATTCTTTTTTTTAATACAATATTAAGATTGCCTTAGCATGGTGTTGCAACTATAGTCCACTTTTATTGATTTGGGGCAATCAAGACATATTATTAGTCAGCTTTGCGCCAAGGTATTAAAAATGTGTGACACGCTTAATCATTCCTTACTAGCTGTTATAAAAATCTTTGTGCAATTTTTAAGAGTTGCATGACATATATTTTGTTTTAGATGTGTTTAACTCCACCCTCAATCATTGCAGAATGTCATGAACCGATGAACCAGGATCTGTATTCTAAAAGGAGTTTTGGAAATGAACACTGTTTCATCTGCAAATAACAGTGCTGACAGTCTTAATGCACCAATTTTTGGTGCATCGATGCAGGGACTGTCTAGATATTTTCCCACTTCCCACAAGGGAATGTGTGGGAACAGTGTTTCCACCATAATGGACCTTAGGGAAAAGGATGTGAAATTAATTCAAGCAAGTGGCAAAAAGGCATGGTTAAAGTTGGTTAATTGCACTATTGAAAGTACTCACATAAGAAATATTACCGACAATGTCCCCGTAACATGAACTGCATAATGGGAAAACGAATTTCAGGAGTTGAAAAACACGGAGATTCTGCCTTCAAAATGGTGCATTAGGGGCATTGAAGTATATAGGGAACTACAGGAGAAACGAGTAGTCCATTATGGCGTATAAAGTCATGTGATATTACTGTTGCCAGATTGATGGCCCACCTGTGATCAAGGCTAGCCGGAGCCGAAACGCATCAGGAAAGGAAGGATTGACGGACCTGAAAGCTGTTGCCAAATTGCTGTAATAAAGTACCTATTATCCTGAAGGTCTGGTGTGCGGCGTGCTTCTTTGTTGGAACCAAGGAAGGGTGTTTTGTGTTTTTATATGTGTATATATATATATATGTATATATACAAAGAAGAGAGGTTGCCCCCAGACGAAGTGCGCTCTCAGCAGATTTATTTCTAGAAGGAAAAGAAAAACTTCAATGAATCACATATAACCAGCAGTCCAGTGCCGACGCGTTTCGGGCCTCACGCCCTTTGTCAGAGGCATCCTGTATGAGAACGGCAACATCACTACAAAATATATCCCCTCTTTTATATCAATCATTCTCAGGTGAGTAGACGGCTTGTGCCGAGGATTCTGGGATCTGTAGTTCAAAATACTGCCCATGTGGGCTGCCGTCACCACACAATCCAAAGTTATTGTCTCTGCTGATGGCATCCAACAAAGTTCATTTCCTTTACTCAAAATCTGCTGTTCCACTCAAAAGGCTGCCCAGATAAGCACGCCTTGGACCCGCATTGCTTCCTGCGGTGGCGCCACTTCACGACCGGGCCGGCCGTATAAATGAAAAGAAGAGAGGTTGCCCCCAGACGAAGTGCGCTCTCAGCAGATTTATTTCTAGAAGGAAAAGAAAAACTTCAATGAATCACATATAACCAGCAGTCCAGTGCCGACGGGTTTCGGGCCTCACGCCCTTTGTCAGAGGCATCCTGCATGAGAACGGCAACATCACTACAAAATATATCCCCTCTTTTATATCAATCATTCTCAGGTGAGTAGACGGCTTGTGCCGAGGATTCTGGGATCTGTAGTTCACAATACTGCCCATGTGGGCTGCTGTCGCCACACAATCCAAAGTTATTGTCTCTGCTGATGGCATCCAAAAAAATACATTAATTTCGTTTATATATCAATTGCTCTGATTTCATCAATAATTCATTTTGTTGAGTAGCACAAAATTAAATTAAAATTGATTTATATTGGTCAAAATCGGCAACAATAATTCCCACTGAGAACAGACTATCGTTCACAATGGTAGCTACACTTAAAGTGTAACTAGTAAAGGATTGAATTCATTTGTCTATCAATTGCTCAAATTTCATCATTAATTCATTTTGTTGGGTAACAGAAAATTAAGATTAATTTACATTGGAAAGGAACAACCATCACCTCCACGTTCTCCTTTCAATAGTGGGAAACCAACACATTATTCGTACTACCTTAAATTCATGAGATTAAATACTTTACGAATTTCAAGCATGTTAAGACAATAAAATGCCAGTGCTTTTCATTTGTATTACATATTCTAGAGGTCTTGACCAATGGGATTCCAGTCAGCTACAAAAGTTATCGCTAGTGCTTTAAATACCCTAACTCATCTCTTGCTGGAAATTACTATTTATATCAATATATATATATATATATATATATATATATATATATATATATATATATATATATATATATGTATATATATATATATATATAGATATCTATATATATCTATATATATATATATGTATATGTATATATATATATATATATATGTATATATATATATATATATATATATATATATATATATATATTCACTGAAAAAACCATAGGTTTCAGACACGTTATAGTTACAAATTAGCATTTAAAAAACCTTTGAAATTCACTGAAAAAACCATAGGTTTTAGGGACAGTTATAGTTACTTGGACATTGCACTCGTACAAAACCCGTGAAATTCCCCGTTATAGTTAGTTCAGCTAACTATAACTCGCGCCCCGCAATGCACTGCTGATGACGTCACATATTACATCACTCATGACATGGTCAGTGACATCAGTATTACATTCAGACGAAGTAAGAATATTCGGGACATGCTCGTCCACAGTGACATTACCAGACATACCACTGTTAGTGAACATAGTCTACAGGGTTTCTTTCCCTGTGGACATTGCAAAGCATGTAGACACAGTTTGTTTCGCAAAGAGTACACTGTTGGGAACTTTACGAGGGTCATTAAACAATTCCTTACTTGCAGCACTAGATTTGTGATATATGCAATAGAATGCCCATGCAAATTATGGTATATTGGGAGTACTACCTTGATGGCTAAGAAACGCGTTTTAGAACACATGCGTGCCATTACCAATAACGACCCCAAATATCCTGTGGCTCGACATTATCAGGCTAAACATTTTTCTGATTCCTCAGCTCTCAGCTATTTCATCTTAGAGCAAATCAGCAATGACCCTAGGGGAGGGGACAGAACACTCAGATTGAGACAGAAAGAATCCAAGTATATTGTTGAGCTCCAAACTAAGATTCCCGGGGGCTCAACCAGGATGAAGAATTGGCCGTACACCTCAAAACAGTATAGGCCACACTGAGGATTTGTTATGTTATATTTATATTGTTCTACATTGTATTCTTCACCTCATTGTTTACTGTCGTTTTCAGTATCTGTCTCTCCTCCGGTGGAATCGTACCGGTATTAGCCTACATTATTTGGTGACATTCATGTGACTATACCTTTGGGTACTGTTCGCTCTCTCTCCTCTTTTTTCATAACATAGTGCATTTGAAACTGTATTTGTAGTTGACCTCTGGTTAGGAGGTCATTGTTTTTAACTGGTATGTTTTTGTTTCCTTTGCAGGAGGAAAGGAAGGGGCCCACTTCACTTGACACCATGAGCACGGGCCGCCTAACCTTTTCTTCATGTTTCACTTTTTGATCACCTCGCCATATGGTAATATTGTTTTTACTTATTATTGCAGCAGGACATACCTCTTTGACTTCAAGGTAGCGGTCTTACATGTTTGCATTATTGTTGTCTTTAGCCAGCATTTTGTCAGGAAAGTTGAGCCACAGATAAGTTCTGTCATTGGTACGTACAAGGGCACTTGCCCGGGATTCTCAGTAAAGCCTGTGTTATTTTGGAGGCTCCTTCTTCTTCTTTTTCCACCTGCATGTTCGATATGTATAACTATACTGCTTATTTTATGTTTACATTAACAGTGTACATGACTGACATGCTTATTCATCGTATTGTCTTTGGCTCTGAGGCTGTCTGACAACTTGATTTAATTTCGGCCCACTTGGGTTGTATCTCAGTATCAGCATAGAAATCATTATACACTGATGTGTTCTATATACATGTTTTTCACGTATTTTTCCCACGCATTTTGTGAATTATTTTGATTATACTGGGATATCTATCCTAATGAATGATTTTCAAAGACAACAGCATGTGAATTCATTTTAAGTATGTATACTTTTTATTGACTTTACACCTGTCTAACATGGCCGCCCTGTTCTACGACTGTTTGCATTTGTTTTGAACTCAATTACCATGTGACTGTATTTAAGGCTTTTCATTTGGTGTGCACTTTACATGTGACCAAGAATGCAGTAGCATTCGAAACGCGTCATGTAATTAAACGTTTTCGCAGTCAGCATTTGAGCCGTGGATCTGTGTTTTTCCTGAGAGCACGCATATTGGTTTTGGTAAAGGAATATATATATATATATATATATATATATATATATATATATATATATATATATATTCACTGAAAAAACCATAGGTTTCAGACACGTTATAGTTACAAATTAGCATTTAAAAACCTTTGAAATTCACTGAAAAAACCATAGGTTTTAGGGACAGTTATAGTTACTTGGACATTGCACTCGTACAAAACCCGTGAAATTCCCCCGTTATAGTTAGTTCAGCTAACTATAACTCGCGCCCCGCAATGCACTGCTGATGACGTCACATATTACATCACTCATGACATGGTCAGTGACATCACTGATGACATCACTGATGACATCTCAAATGACATCACTGATGACATCATCCAGTGACTGTGTGTTTCTGTAAAGTTTAAATATTTTTAAAATATATAGGAAAAGACGTATTGAAGAATGAGTGGGTGTCTAAGTGTCTGTATGGATGATTTAGTAGGTGCGTGACTGACTCTATAAGTGAGTGATTTAACGTATCTTACTGAATGCATGGGTTAGTGACTAAACTGGGTGTATGTCTGTATCCGTCTGTCTGTTGCTGTGTAAGTGGCTGCATGTGTTTGTGAATAGCTAAATGATTTTCTATATGAGTTATTGAATGCTTGTCTGAGTATCTGTATGGGTGCCTGAGTGTTTGTGTGGGAGGGGTGTGTGCAACTCTGTGCATAGATGTGTGAGTGGGTGATTCACTGGGTGGATGGTTTCAAGAGTGCATCTGTGATAGACTGTATGGGTGGGTAAGTGTGTGTAAGAGTGTGTTAGTGAGTGAATGTATGTCCCAGTGGTACATGTGTGAGTAACTACATATGTGAAAGGCAGTATATATGTGTGTTGGAGTATATAAATAGCTATAAGCAAGAGTGAGTGATTGTGATAGTGGCTGTATGGATGAGTGTGTGCTTGTATCAGTGATTGTATAAGAGCGTAACAATGTGCTACTATTTGTATGAGTAAGTGAGCTGGTGTGTGTATAACTGTATAGGTGAGTAAATGGCAGTGTGTTTAATTATTTGCATGACTGACTAGGTGTGTGAGTATCTCTATGGATGAGTGGCGTTGTTTGAGTGTCTATATAGGAGTAAGAGTGCATATGATAGTCCTGTACTGAGTGACCGTAAGTATGAGTGACTGTACGGGTGAGTGAGTGGATGTGTGTGTGTAGACCTAAGAATCAGTGAGTGGGTATGTAGTTATTGGTGTTGGAGTGTCTATGGTTTTGCGAATGGCAGTCTGTAATTTAGAGTGGGTGTATCAAAGGTTATATTAGGGTGTGAGGAGGTGCATCAGATTATCACGTGGATGATGTCATCAGTGATGTCATTTGAGATGTCATCAGTGATGTCATCAGTGATGTCACTGACCATGTCATGAGTGATGTAATATGTGACGTCATCAGCAGTGCATTGCGGGGGCGCGAGTTATAGTTAGCTGAACTAACTATAACCGGGGAATTTCACGGGTTTTGTACGAGTGCAATGTCCAAGTAACTATAACTGTCCCTAAAACCTATGGTTTTTTCAGTGAATTTCAAAGGTTTTTAAATGCTAATTTGTAACTATAACGTGTCTGAAACCTATGGTTTTTTCAGTGAATTTCAAAGGTTTTTTAAATGCTAATTTGTAACTATAACGTGTCTGAAACCTATGGTTTTTTCAGTGAATTTCAAAGGTTTTTTAAATGCTAATTTCTAACTATAACGTGCCTGAAACCTACGGTTTTTTCAGTGAATTTCAAAGGTTTTGTAAATGACAATTTTTAAATGTATTAATTGTTATATTAATTTTTTCATACTGATTTACTACATTTTTAGAAACAATTTTTTTACATATTTTATTTGTCAAATTACATTGTAATTACATTATACATTACATTACAAAAAATACTTTCTCAGAATGAATTACTTTAGTTTAAATACTTTGCAGATAGGCAATAGACTTTTAAGTACAGTAGTTACAGTTGTTGCAATGGGCAACACATTTTCAAACACAATGCAACATTCAGCTCAATGTGAATTTCTAGTTAAATGCAATTAGTTACTTTATGGATTACTTTTGTAACCACAGGACTGGATCCTAGATTCAGTCCTGGTACATCTCCTGTAAACAGTTGAGTAAAAGCGTTTTGGTTACAGTCGTGATTTTTAAGGAATATTATTGTATTTTAAAAGTTGACACTTTGAAACTTTTTCTCATAGAATCACCAATGTTATCCTATGGAAGGAAATTCACTTAGCAGGTAAAAACTGTTATCGTTACTTTTTCTTACTCAGTGTTGGATCCTGGATCCAGCACTGGTGCATCTCCTGTAAACAGTTGAAAGAATGCGTTTAAGTCATACAGGAGATTTTTAAGGAATATTTGTAGTTTGTGAAAATCAACACTTTGAAACTTTTTGCTGAAAACCAGTCAATGTTAGCCTATGAAGGAAATTCAAGTTACCGGTAAGTACGGTTAAAATTACTTTTGAGGATCAGTACTGGGCTGAAACATGCAGCACTGAGGTCTCTCCTGATAACAGGTGAGTAAATCGGAATTCGTATTTTGGCTGATTTTAGAGGAATATTTTAAAGTTCCAAAACTCCACACTTAGAAGAATTTCCAAGTGAAACCAGTCAATGTTAGCCTATGGAAGGAAATTCAAGTTACTGGTAAGTACGGTTAAAATTACTTTTCAGGACCAGTACTGGGCTGAAAGATGCAGCACTGAGGTCTCTCCTGATAACAGGTGAGTAAATCAGAATTCGGATTTCGGCTGATTTTAGAGGAATATTTGTATGTTTCAAAAATCAACACTTAGAAGAATTTCCAAGTGAAACCAGTCAATGTTAGCCTATGAAGGAAATTCAAGTTACCGGTAAGTACGGTTAAAATTACTTTTCAGGATCAGTACTGGGCTGAAAGATGCAGCACTGAGGTCTCTCCTGATAACAGGTGAGTAAATCGGAATTCGTATTTCGGCTGATTTTAGAGGAATATTTTAAAGTTCCAAAACTCCACACTTAGAAGAATTTCCAAGTGAAACCAGTCAATGTTAGCCTATGAAGGAAATTCAAGTTACCGGTAAGTACGGTTAAAATTACTTTTCAGGATCAGTACTGGGCTGAAAGATGCAGCACTGAGGTCTCTCCTGATAACAGGTGAGTAAATCGGAATTCGTATTTCGGCTGATTTTAGAGGAATATTTTAAAGTTCCAAAACTCCACACTTAGAAGAATTTCCAAGTGAAACCAGTCAATGTTAGCCTATGAAGGAAATTCAAGTTACCGGTAAGTACGGTTAAAATTACTTTTCAGGACCAGTACTGGGCTGAAAGATACAGCACTGAGGTCTCTCCTTATAACAGGTGAGTAAATCGGAATTCCTATTTCGGCTGATTTTAGAGGAATATTTGCACAATGGTGAAGGGAGGGGGCGGGGCCTGAGGTGACATCTTTGCAAACGCGCCCCGTGGCGCGTTTTAAGTTGGGGGATTAAGTTCCCTTGAATCCTGAGGGTCCCTAGGGGCCAACTAGACCACCAGGAACCTCCAATATGCGCCAGAGGCTGCGTTGCAGAGACGTGTAGAGAGGCCACACCCCTTTTACACCTCTCTGCAACGCAGCTCTGTGGCGCTTTCTGGATGTACCTGTTGGGCTAGTTGGCCCCAGGGACCCCTCAGGATTGAAGGGGATTTAATTCCCCATCTTAAAACGCGCCACGGGGCCTGTTTGCACACATGTCACCTCAAGCCCCGCCCCTCCCTTCACCACTGTGCAAACGCGCCCCGTGGCGCGTTTTAAGTTGGGGATTAAGTCCCTTGAATCCTGAGGGTCCCCGGAGTCCAACTAGCCCACCATATACCTCCAAAAAGCGCCATAGAGCTGGCGTTGCAGAGAGGTGTAAAAGGGGCGTGGCCTCTGTACACCTCTCTGCAAGGCAGCCCCTGGCGCATACTGGAGGTTCCTGGTGGGCTAGTTGGCTCTCAGGGACCCCCAGTATTCAAGGAGAATTGTTCCCCTCTGCAAACGCGCCAGGGGCGCGTTTGCAGAGTGGTGAAGGAAGGGGGCGGGGCCTGCGGGGCCGATCGTTTTTTTTAAAAAAATTTTGGGGGGAGGGGGCCGCGTGGCCCCCTCCCGGGCCACTACTTGCCCCGGGGACCCCATCCCCCGGGGCTGGCCCTCTCGTTGGGGACTGTGGGGGTCCCCAATCCCCCACAGTCCCGCCGGCTCCCGTGTCCTACGGGAGCCGGCATTGCTTTACACATGGGGAGCTGCTAAGATGCAGCTCCCCATGTGGAAAGCTATCGGCTTTGGATATTGGAAGAGAGCAGGTTTCCTGCTCTCTCTTCCAATATCCAAAGCAAGTTTGCAATGACAGGACGGGAGCCGCGAGGCTCCGTCCTGTCATTACAAACAGCAGTGTCCCGGGGTAGGCACCCCGGGACACTGCAGGAGCCGGCCCTGGGGGTGGTGGTCCCCAGGGCCATCAAGGGCTCCAGGAGGGGCCGCGCGGCCCCCTCCCATTCAGTGCACAGCCCCGGGGAGGTGGTGGTCCCCGGGGCTCTGGGGTCCAAAACGGACCCCCATTGTAATTTTTCTTAGTGCCCCGGGAGGTGGTGGTCCCCGGGCGTGTGGGGGCTGGAGCCCCCACACAGGATTTTAATAAAAAAAAGAAGCCCCGGGGAGGTGGTGGTCCCGGGGCTGCGGGAGGCTCAGAGCCCTCCCGCACCATTGTACATAAAGCCCCGGGGGTGGTGGTCCCCGGGGCTTGGGAGGCCCTTAGAGGCCCCCACACATAAAATTAACCCCCCCAGCATGCCCCCGGGACTTGGGCCACCCGGGGGCCAGTTAACATCGAGCGCGGAGACCGCGCTTCGATTTTTTTGGCAGGATTTGCGCACCCTGAGCGCATCCTGCCGATTTAAAAAAAAATAAAAATTTTTTGCCCAGGGGTCCTTGTGGGACCCCTGAGCAAACCTAGGGGGTCAGGGTGTTTCTACCCTCCCCCTTTGTGCGCTTTGCGCACTTGTTTCTGTCCCTCGGTTCTACCGAGGGACAAAATAGCTGCCAGCATTTCCTGAATCGGAATGTTGACAGCCAGCTGACAGCCAATTAACATGCAGCTCGTGATCGGGAGGGTGCGCGAATCCTCCGTGCCCATAGATATATATGTACTTTTACTTTTTGATTTTCTCAGCAACTACTGAACGGATTTACACCATTTAACAAAAAGGGTTCTTTCTGAACCAAGAACTACCTCTTTGCCAAATTTGGTGTAATTCCGTTCAGCAGTTCGGGCTGTAGCCGTGTCTAAAGTTTCCTATGGGAAAATGCATGGGAAAACGCGTTTTGGACCCCCCTTTTTCTCGGCCCCGCTTGACGTATCACCCCGAGACTTTCAGGGTAGGAGCGGACCGGAGCGCCCCACGAAGTTTGAAAATTTCGCGAAGATACGTCAACCGGCAAGAGAGTTATTTCAAATAGAATGTCGCGGATTTCCTATGGATAATAGGTTGTAACTATAACTATCTACTGGCGACCGCCAGTAGATAATATATATATATATATATATATATATATATAAAATCTTTGAAGGACCCCCTTCTCAATTATAATGTGGTTGGTCATTTCACCCTTACAACCCCATTTCACCTGGCGTAATTGGAATTATGTAACCTTATTAAAATTGATAAGATGATAACTGGGATACCCATACTTTCCAGCACAAGCAAACGTTTGTGGCAGGGGATCAGATCGGAAGCCAAACAAAAAACAACTAACACCACATAAAGGTGGCCCTTGCCCAGTGTTAAAGTTTTCCACTATATATAGCACACTCAAAATTTCTAATCAATGGTACTGGATTTGCAATGAAAGTCTTTTTGTAGGTCCGGTATTATGTTATTGTCTTCAACTCACTCTAGAACCTTCCCAAATATCTGACAGCAGAAAAGCTTCTGCAGACTATCAATTAAACTTAAGGGCCTATAATTGCGGGGTCATCACAAGTCTCTTTTTACAGATCGGTATGTTCTCAGCCCTGCACCAAGATTTTAGTATCTCAGTGACTTGGGAATTTTATTAACATAAAACACCCATACATGGGGTTCTGACGCACAGAGGTCACCAGGAATTTTGTCGGGCCCGAAGCTTTACCACAGGTAATCCCATAGATTGTCTCATAGGTGTCTTCTACTGTTATCACTAGTGGACTTAGTATTTCTGGCATCTCAAAAGATTCTGTGTCTAGTATTCTACTTTTCTCCATTTAGGTTTTCAAATACAGTCCTTCGAAGTGATCTTCCTATACCTGTGGTTGAATATGGTAGTCCACTTTAATTGTAATTTGGCACCTGCCGTGGGAGACTACATGCTAGTATAGTTTATTGTCCCTAGCTCTTGATACTGCAGTTAAATCTTGCCACAGTGCAAGCACCAATTCCGACCTGGCTACCACCTATGTACTTTTGTACTTTTTCCTGGCTAGTTTTATTTTTTCTCTATTTTTGCTTTTGATAGATGCTATGAGGGCAGACTTAGCCTCTCTGCACTGTTTGTTAAAGCAGGATGGTTGAACCCCCTGGTTAGTTGAGGTTTTAGCTTCCCGACTGATCATTTTCCCTATGGAATCATAAAGTTCCTTGTGGAATGTTAGAGTGCTAATAGGCTTACTAACCACTTTAGCATTAGTTATCGAAATATCTAACACCTATGCAACTTTGATATAGATTTGGGACATTAGTTGCAGTTGATTCTTGAAATGGAACCATTTTACTGTAAGCATATTGCCCGAGAGGCATAATTCCTTGTATTTTACAGATGTTGGTCCACTAAACCCTGATATTAGATACCCTTGCATTGAGAGGTGAAGGGAATTGTGAGCACGATCTTCAATCTTTAGTATGTCCATGCCCTTCACATACTACCAAAGTTGGAGAAATAACAGATTACAATCTATTCTGCTGGTCTGATTGGCCAGGTTGATGGTATAAACACTTGCTAAGTCAGAAAGGGACCAGCCATTAAATGCTCTAAGACCCAGATTAATGGTCATTCCCATAGATTGAGTGGATAGAACTGACCATTTAACCCCTTCGCTACTAGGCCTTTTCGCCCCCTGTGTAAAGCCTTTTTTTGGCTATTTGGGGTAGTTCGCACTTAGGCCCCTGTAACTTTTTGACCACATAAGGTATCCATGCCAAATTTGCGTCCTTTTTTTTCAACATCATGGGGATTCTAAAGGTACCCAGGGTTTGTGGATTCCCCTGGAGGGGACCCAGAAATTAGCCAAAATACAGGTAAACATTTTTTTTGGGGTGGGGGGGGAATGTGAAAAACAGGCTACAGATGAAAGCGTCTGGTTTTTTCCCTGCAAATGGTATCAAAAAAGGGGTTGTGGTGCTGAAATTACCATCTTCCCAGCTTCCAGGGACAAGCAGACTTTTTTCAGAAAACCAAACTTTTTACACAGTTTTGGCATTTTTCTGGTACATAGCCTATTTTTGCAATTTTTTGTGCTTTCAACCTCTTTCCAGTTAATGGTAGAAATGGGTATGAAAGCAATAATGGATCCTGAAAAGCTATACATTTTAGAAAAGTAGACAAAATCTGAATTCAGCAAGGGGTCATTTGTGTAGCTCCTTCAAGGTTTCTTTATAGAAACTAACCGTTGAATATAGGAAAAATTGAAAATTAGTTGAGAAAAACAGCCATTTGTGTCAACGTTTTCACCTGTAACTTCTTCTAATTATGACAGCTGTTTGAAAGCAATATACCGTTACATCCGCTGGACCTTTCTGGTTGTGGGGATATATAGGACTTGTAGGTTCACCAAGAACTCGACGAACCCAGAGCCAATAACTGAGCAGCGTCTTGCAATGGTTTTTTTATTATGTACCGGTATATAGCAATTAATTTGGGAAAATATATACATGGAAAAATCGGTATGAAAGACACCTATGTATTTCTGAAATTGGAACAAAATATAGAGTTTAGAAACAGTAGATATTTGCACATTTCCGAAATTGTGAGTACCCATACTACCATGAGAATTATAGGTCATTTTTCAAAATGACTTCTTTTTTACACATTGTCTTTCATTTGGAAGGCAGAAATGCATCGAAAGTCAATAGGTAATAACAGTTGCTCTACAATTCTGTGTTACCCTAAGTCTCCCAATAAAAATGGTACCTCACTTGTGTGGGTAGGCCTAGTGCCGGCGACAGGAAACGGCTCAAAACGCAACGTGGACATACTTTATTTTTACAGTGAAAACTGACCCTTTTTTTGCAAAGTGCCTAGCTGTAGATTTTGAACCCTAACTCTGCCGGCACCTAGGGAAACCTAGCAAACCTATACATTTTTGAAAACTAAACACCCAGAGGAATCCAGGATGGGGTGACTTGACTGGCTCTCACCAGGTTCTATTACCCAGAATCCTTGCAAACCTAAACATTTCTAAAAAAAAAACACTTTTTCCTCACATTTCTGTGGTGGAAAGTTCTGGAATCTGCGTGGATCCATAAAATTCCCCCACCCCGTGTTCCCCAAAGTCTTCCGAGAAAAATTGTACCTCACTTGTGTGGGTAGGCCTAGTGCCCGCGACAGGAAACGGCCCAAAACGCAACATGGACACACCACTTTTTCACAGTGAAAACGGACCCTTTTTTTGCAAAGTGCCTAGCTGTAGATTTTGAACCCTAGCTCTGCAGACACCTAGGGAAACCTAGCAAACATATACATTTTTGAAAACTAGACACCCAGGGGAATTTAGGATGGGGTGACTAGACTGGCTCTCACCAGGTTCTATTACCCAGAATCCCTTGCAAACCTAAACATTTGTAAAAATGAACACATTTTCCTCACATTTCTGTGGTGGAAAGTTCTGGAATCTGTGTGGATCCACAAAATCCCCCCACCCCGTGTTCCCCAAAGTCTTCCGAGAAAAATGGTACCTCACTTGTGTGGGTAGGCCTAGTGCCCGCGACAGGAAACGGCCCAAAACGCAACGTGGACACACCACATTTTCACAGTGAAAACGGATCCTTTTTGCAAAGTGCCTAGCTGTAGATTTTGAACCCTAGCTCTGCCGGCACCTAGGGAAACCTAGCAAACCTATACATTTTGAAAACTAGACACCCAGGGGAATCCAGGATGGGGTGACTTGACTGGCTCTCACCAGGTTCTGTTACCCAGAATCCCTTGCAAACCTAAACATTTGTAAAAAAAACACATTTTCCTCACATTTCTGTGGTGGAAAGTTCTGGAATCTGCGTGGATCCACAAAATTCCACCCATCCCGCGTTCCCCAAAGTCTTCCGAGAAAAATGGTACCTCACTTGTGTGGGTAGGCCTAGGGCCCGCGACAGGAAACGGCCCAAAACGCAATGTGGACACACCACATTTTCACAGTGAAAACTGACCCTTTTTTTGCAAAGTGCCTAGCTCTAGATTTTGAACCCTAACTCTGCCAGCACCTAGGGAAACCTAGCAAACCTATACATTTTTGAAAACTAGACACCCAGGGGAATCCAGGATGGGGTGACTTGACTGGCTCTCACCAGGTTCTGTTACCCAGAATCCCTTGCAAACCTAAATATTTATTTTAAAAAACACATTTTCCTCACATTTCTGTGGTGGAAAGTTCTGGAATCTGCGTGGATCCACAAAATTCCACCCACCCCGCGTTCCCCAAAGTCTTCCCAGAAAAATGGTACCTCACTTGTGTGGGTAGGCCTAGTGCCCATGACAGGAAACGGCCCAAAACACAACGTGGACACACCACATTTTCATAGTGAAAACAGACTCTTTTATTGCAAAGTGCCTAGCTGTAGATTTTGAACTCTAACTCTGCCTGCACCCAGCGAAACCTAGCAAACCTACACATTTTTGAAAACTAGACACCAAGGGAAATCCAGGATGGGGTGACTTGACTGGCTCTCACCAGGTTCTGTTACCCAGAATCCCTTGCAAACCTAAAAATTTGAAGAAAAAAATCACATTTTCCTCAGATTTCTGTGGTAGAAAGTTCTGGAATCTGCGTAGATCCACAAAATTCCACGCACCCCGCGTTCCCCAAAGTCTTCCGAGAAAAATGGTACCTCACTTGTGTGGGTAGGCCTAGTGCCGGCGACAGGAAACGGCCAAAAACGCAACGTGGACACAACACATTTTCACGGTGAAAACTGACCCTTTTTTTGCAAAGTGCCTAGCTGTAGATTTTGAACCCTAGCTCTGCCGGCACCTAGAGAAACCTAGCAAACCTATACATTTTTGAAAACTAGACACCCAGGGGAATCCAGGATGGGGTGACTTGTCTGGCTCTCACCAGGTTCTGTTACCCAGAATCCCTTGCAAACCTCAAAATTTGTCAAAAAAACACATTTTCCTCACATTTCTGTGGTGGAAAGTTCTGGAATCTGTGTGGATCCACAAAATTCCACCCAGCCTGCATTCCCCAAAGTCTTCTGACTTGGTACCTCACTTGTGTGGGTGGGTCAAGTACCCGCGACAGGCAAGGGCCCAAAACCTATTGAGGCGACTTCAAAATTACCTATCACAAAACAACCTGGTTTTGCAAGGGGGTCCCAGGAGTTTTTGGCCCGGGCTCGGCGGCCATCTAGGAAACCTACCAAACCCACACATTTCTGAAAACTAGACACCCGGGGATTCCAGCAAGGTATGGCTTGCGTGGGTCCCCCAACATTTCCCTTCCCAGAATCCCCTGCAAACCTCAAATTTTGTTGAAAAAATCTATTTTTTCTCACATTTCTGTGTGGGAAAGTTGTAGGATCACCGGGTTGACACAAATTTCCTACCACCCAGCGTTCCCCCAGGTCTCCGGATAAAAATGGTACCTCACTTGTGTGGGTAGGCATAGTGGCTGCAACAGGAAATGGCCCAAACCGTACTGTGAAGACATCAAAATTACCTATAACAAAACTACCTGGTTTTGGGGGGGGGCACCTGGGGTTTTGGCCCTGGGCTCGCCGCCATCTAGGGAAACCTACCAAACCCACACATTTCTGAAAACTAGACACCATGGGGAGTCGAATGAGGTATGTCTTGCGTGGATCCCCCAACGTTTCTCTACCCAGAATCCCCTGCAAACCTCAAATTTAGCTGAAAAAAACACATTTTCCACATATTTTTGTGTGGATTCACTGTAGCGGCACAAATGTCCTACCACACAGCGTTCTCCATAGTGTTCCGAGTAAAATGATACCTCACTTGTGTGGGTGTCCAATGCAGAATTGGCTAAAAACTTATTTTAAAAAAAATGTAGTGCTTAGAATTCTCGGTGCTATACCCTTATTCCCTATGTTTTGTTTTGGGCTCTTCCCAGTCACAGGCCCTTGCCCCACCCACACAAGTGAGGTATCATTTTACTCGGGAGACTGAGGGGTATGCTGTGCGGTAGGACATTTGTGCCGGCACGGTGATTCCACCCAAAAATATGTGGAAAATGTGTTTTTTTCAGCTAAATTTGAGGTTTGCAGGGCATTCTGGGTAGGAAAACGTTGGGGGATCCACGCAAGCCATACCTCGCTGGACTCCCCCGGGTGTCTGGTTTTCAGAAGTTTGTGGGTTTGGTAGTTTTCCAAGATGGCCACCGAGCCCGGGGCCAAAAACCCAGGTGACCCCTTTGCAAAACCAGGTTGTTTTGTGATAGGTCATTTTGATGTCTCCTCAATACGTTTTGGGCCCTTGCCTGTCGCGGGTACTTGACCCACCCACGCGAGTGAGGTATCATTTTTATCGGGAGACTTGGGGGAACGCTGGGTGGTAGGAAATTTGTGGATCCACATAGATTCCAGAACTTTCCCACACAAATATTTGAGAAAAAAATGTTTTTTTCAGCTAAATTTGAGGTTTGCCGGGCATTCTGGGTAGGGAAACGTTGGGGGATCCACGCAAGACATACCTCATTGGACTCCCCAGGGTGTCTAGTTTTCAAAAATGTGTGGGTTTGGTAGGTTTACCTAGATGGCGGCGAGCCCGGGGCCAAAACCCCAGGTGCCCCCCCAAAACCAGGTAGTTTTGTTATTGGTAATTTTGAAGTCTCCACAGTACGGTTTGGGCCATTTCCTGTTGCAGCCACTATGCCTACCCACACAAGTGAGGTACCATTTTTATTGGGAGACCTGGGGGAACGCTGGGTGGTAGGAAATTTGTGTCATCCTGGTGATCCTACAACTTTCCCACACAGAAATGTGAGAAAAATAGATTTTTTCAACAAGATTTGAGGTTTGCAGGGGATTCTGGGTAGGGAAATGTTGGGGGACCCACGCAAGCCATACGTTGCTGGACTCCCCCGGCTGTCTAGTTTTCAGAAATGTGTGGGTTTGGTAGGTTTCCCTAGGTGGCCGCCAAGCCCGGCGCCAAAAACTCATGGGACCCCCCTTGCAAAACCAGGTTGTTTTGTAATAGGTAATTTTGATGTCGCCACAATAGGTTTTGGGCCCTTGCCTGTCGCGGGTACTTGACCCTCCCACACGAGTGAGGTACCATTTTTATCAGGAGACCTGGGGGAATGCTGTGTAGAAGGAAATTTGTGGATCCACGCAGATTCCAGAACTTTCCCACACAGAAATTTGAGAAAAAAGTGATTTTTTTCAGCAAAATTTGAGGTTTGCAGGGGATTCTGGGTAGGGAAATGTTGGGGGACCCACGCAAACCATACCTTGCTGGAATCCCCCGGGTGTCTAGTTTTCAGAAATGTGTGGGTTTGGTAGCTTTCCCTAGATGGCCGCCGAGCCCGGGGCCAAAAACTCATGGGACCCCCCTTGCAAAACCAGGTTGTTTTGTGATAGGTAATTTTGAAGTCGCCTCAATAGGTTTTGGGCCCTTGCCTGTCACGGGTACTTGACCCACCCACACAAGTGAGGTACCAAGTCGGAAGACTTTGGGGAATGCGGGCTGGGTGGAATTTTGTGGATCCACACAGATTCCAGAACTTTCCACCACAGAAATGTGAGGAAAATGTGTTTTTTTGGACACATTTTGAGGTTTTCAAGGGATTCTGGGTAACAGAACCTGGTGAGACCCAGACAAGTCACGCCATCCTCGATTCCCCTGGGTGTCTAGTTTTCAAAAATGTATAGGTTTGCCAGGTTTCCCTAGGTGCCGGCAGAGCTAGGGTTCAAAATCTACAGTTAGGCACTTTCCAAAAAAAGGGTCAGTTTTCACTGTGAAAATGTGTTGTCTCCACGTTGGGTTTTGGGCCGTTTCCTGTCGCGGGCACTAAGCCTACCCACACAAGTGAGGTACCATTTTTCTCAGAACACTTTGGGGAATGCGGGGTGGGTGGAATTTTGTGGATCCACGCAGATTCCAGAACTTTCCACCACAGAAATGTGAGGAAAATGTGTTTTTTTTTACAAAGTTTGAGGTTTGCAAGGGATTCTGGGTATCAGAACCTAGTGAGAGCCAGACAAGTCACCCCATCCTGGATTTCGCTGGGTGTCTGGTTTTCAAAAATGTATAGGTTTGCTAGGTTTCCCTAGGTGCCGGCAGAGCCAGGGTTCAAAATCTACAGCTAGGCACTTTGCAAAATAGTGTCAGTTTTCACTGTAAAATGTGGTGTCTCCACGTTGCGTTTTGGGCCGTTTCCTGTTGCGGGCACTAGGCCTACCCACACATGTGAGGTACCATTTTTCTCGGAAGACTTTGGGGAATGCGGGTTGGGTGGAAATATGTGGATCCACGCAGATTCCAGAACTTTCCACCACAGAAATGTGAGGAAAATGTGTTTTTTGGGACAAATTGTGAGGTTTGCAAGGGATTCTGGGTAACAGAACCTGGTGAGAGCCAGACAAGTCACCCCATCCTGGATTTCCCTGGGTGTCTAGTTTTCAAAAATGTATAGGTTTGCTAGGTTTCCCTAGGTGCAGGCAGAGCTAGGGTTCAAAATCTACAGCTAGGCACTTTGCAAAAAAAGGGTCAGTTTTCACAGAGAAAATGTGGTGTGTCCACGTTGCGTTTTGGGCCATTTCCTGTCGCGGGCACAAGGCCTACCCACACAAGTGAGATACCATTTTTCTCTGAAGACTTTGGGGAATGCGGGGTGGGTGGAATTTTGTGGATCCACGCAGATCCCAGAACTTTCCATCACAGAAATGTGAGGAAAAAGTGTTTTTTTTAAAATAAGTTTGAGGTTTGCAAGGGATTCTGGGTAACAGAACCTGGTGAGAGGCACACAAGTCACCCCTTCCTGGATTCCCCTTGGTGTCTAGTTTTAAAAAATGTACAGGTTTGCTAGGTTTCCCTATGTGCCGGCTGCGCTAGGGCCCAAAATCCACAGGTAGGCACATTGCTAAAAACAAGTCTGTGCCTAGTGGGCTTTCAGCCGCCCTGGGGGGGAAATCGGGGGGGGGGGATTGGTCCCGATATGCCCCCAAGTGGGCAGAAAGACTGTGGCTATTTTTTTGGCGATGGGGGAATTGGTATGCCCATTCTGGGCAGCCCCCACGCATAAAAAAAGCCAGCATAATCGCTGGCGCCTAGTGAGCTTTCTGCTCCCCCCGGGGGGCAGAACAGGGGCCACTGCCCCCATCCGCCCCGATGGGGGCAGAAAGACTGTGGCATTTTATTGGGGAGATGTGGGCATTGGCATGCCCATTCTAAGCTGACCTCACCCCTGAATTAAAAAAAAAAACATTCCTGAGGCCTAGTGGGCTTTCAGCCCCCCCGGGGGGGCAGATAATGGGCTATTGCCCCAATATGCCTCCGGGGAGAGGCAGAAAGACTGTGGTACTTGTTTTTGGGGTGGGGGCATTATCATGCCCATTCTGGGCAGCCCCCACCTCTACATTATTAAAAAAAAAAAATCCCTGGTGCCTAGTGGGCTTTCTGCCCCGCCCCCGGGGGCAGATCAGGGGCTATTGCCCCCATCTGACCCTGGGGGGAGCAGAAAGACTGTTGCATTTTTTTGGGGGGGGGAGGTGGGGGCATTGGCCTGCCCATCTTGGGCAGCCACCACCCCTACATCAATAAAAAAAATCCCTGGTTTCTAATGGGCTTTCTGCCCCCTGCGGGGCAGAAAGACTGACATTTCTCTGGAGGGTGGGGGCATTGTCATGCCCTTTTTGGGCAGCCCCCATGCCAACATCAATTAAAAAAAAATCCCTGGTTTCTAGTGGGCTTTCTGCCCCCCGGGGTGGGCAGATTGGGGGCTACTGCCCCCATCTGCGCCCACAGGGGGGCATAAAGACTGACATTTCTGTGGGGGGGGTCATTGCTATGCCCTTTTTGGGCAGCCCCACCCCAACGTCAATAAAAAAAAATCCCTGGTGTCTAGTGGGCTTTCTGCCCCTCCGGGGGGCAGATTGGGGGCTACCACCCCCATCTGCGCCCCCAGGGGGGCATAAAGACTGACATTTCTGTGGGGGGGGGGTCATTGCTATGCCCTTTTTTGGCAGCCCCACCCCAACGTCAATAAAAAAAAATCCCTGGTGTCTAGTGGGCTTTCTGCCCCCCAGGGGGGGCAGAAAGACTGTTGTGCCCAAAACACAATGGGGGGAGCAAATGCCCTTGCCCAAGGGGCCGCTCCCCCCTCCCTGGTGCTAGTGGGTGGATCCCTGCTTGGGGATCGCCCTCCTGGGGTGATCCCCAAGCAGGGATCCACTAGGGAAGGGTACCATTGGAAAGGGGAGATTCTCCCCTTTCCAACGATACCTCTCCCAAGTGTTTCGGTGCTCGGGGGGCTGAGATAGCCCCACGAGCACTGAAACACTGAAACTGAAACAAAGTTTCAGTTTCGTTTTCAATGTAATTACGGCAGAGCGCCATGCGCGCGATCGTCATTACAATGAAAACCAGGGAAGGGCCTCGGGAGGTTGGGGAAGCTCTTCCCCACCTCCTGAGGCCCCCCCAAAAAAATGGAAATCCCTCTGCTGTTTACAGCAGAGGGATTTCGTGCACCTGTCCTCATGACGGAATGGTTCCGTCATGAGTACAGGAGCACCGGTGCTCATGACGGAACCATTCCGTTAATGCGCACCGAACGGGTTAATAATAGGTGGTAGGTCTAAACTCAGAATTCCCCACTTTGCATCCTCGTCCTCTGTGATGGCATGAAAAGAAAAGTACATTAGTACTTTTTATATTGACACTGTGAAACTTTGTAGAAACTGGAATAAACATAATTCCCCCAAGATTTGCAGTAGCAGGCAACTCATCTATTTGAACATTACAATGTGTATTAACTTCCTCTATGAAACTCTGATGCATTAATATTTAGGAGTATACTGAACAGGACAAAGCAGAAGACAAAGGCAACTGCATGTAAGCTGCACCTTCAGGGACATAAGTAGGAATATCTGTACAAATATAAGAATAAGTAAAATTCATGATATTTCTATAATTCTTTAACAATACCATGTAAGTATTTTCAAAATAATATTCCTCATAAATATTTCTTGCATCTAATGTATCACGTTTAGAACTATTCTCATTAGCGGTGTTTGAGAGATACCTCACACAGGAGGAAATGCGTACACTAGCAGTTCAATAACAACAGCTGAAATTAAAACTATTGAAACTACTTTGGAAGCCATTTAAATTTTCTCTATTCTTTTTTTTTTTAAATCTTTTTTATTCAAAGAAAATATAAAACAAACAACAAAACCAAAAAACAATACTTTGCATTAATCTAGACTTCAAAAAAGCATATTACACAATACAATTACATATGTAGGCATTAGGCAGTGTTACAAAAGAGACTCATCATCGATCCATATTTAATGCTGTTAAATATCTTCATCGTCCACCACTAGGGAGGGAGGGAGGACAACAGGAGTGCATAACAGACCTCTACTTTCGTTCCAAGGGCCCCATATTTTGGTCCATTTTTGTGGGCAGCCTCTACTTTCATAAACCACCCTCTCAGCTTGCATGCACCAGTCCATGTCTGATTCCCAATCCTTATAGCTCAACTGTACATCACCCCTCCATGTTCTAGCTATATTGCGTTTCGCCACCATACAGCCCAGGGTAACCCAGATCTTCTCGGTCCGTGACAAGTCAGTGGCATCCCAGATATTAAGGAGACACAGCCGCGGGGAGCCGGCTACAGTTGAAGTACAGACACGAGACATACCAGCGACAACTTTTTCCCAATACCTCCGAAGGATGGGGCAATGCCACCATTGATGTATATAGGTACCATCCTGGCCACAGCCACAGCCACGGGGGCAGGCAGGAGAACCCTTCACACCCATCTTGACCAGTACAGAGCTGGTATAATACGTCCGGTGCAGCAATTTGAGCTGTATGAGTCTGAATCGTGATCGGATCGCTACTTCGCGTGGGGATGCTAATGCCTCTCTCCAATCATCATCGTCCAGATCTCCCACATCATCAGCCCACTTAACACGCAATTTCTCCTGGGCGTCTGGAGTATGGTGGAGGATTTTCCGGTAAGTCAATGAGATGGCTTTTTCCGGGAGATAATCATCCAACAATCTATCCTCCAGAGGCGAGGAAACCTGCACCTCAGAGTCCTTGGGGATGACTTTATACAAAGCGTTCCGGGCCTGGAAGTAGCGGAAGGTTTCTCGTTCATGCAATTGGTAGTCCCTTTGAAGATCAGAAAAAGGAATCACCCTCCCCTTCGCCCACATATCCCCGACTGTCAAGAGACTGATCAAGTCCCATTTATCAAATCCTGGCTGCGTGGAAAGCAGACCCAGGCGGCCTGATTCCAATAGAGGGGTGACTTGTGTTGTTTTATCTTTCCACCCCAGAGCCCGCGTTGCTTTGTGCCATAAATCTACTGTGGATGACATAGGAGTGAACCTAGGTGCGTATCGTGGGCCTCCGTAGAGTGCCCTGAGATAAGTGCCAGGGAGCATATTGTGTCGGTCCATTCTGTAAGCGGGGTCCGAAACGGGTCGATGGACCCATCGGTTTAAAACAACTAGCTGCAAGGCCCAATAGTAAGACCGGATGTCGGGTAAGGCAATACCACCATCGTACCCGCTCTTCGTCAATTTTGTGCGGGCAATCCGGGGGGCACCCTGGTCCCAGAGCAGTGCCCTGACTTCAGAGTCAATCAATTGAAAATATCGCGGTGGAAATGGATATGGCGCATTCTGTAGGACATACAAAAAGCCATCATTTTGTAGAGGGCCGCTCTACCTAACAATGTGAGGGGTAGTGTTTTCCAATGACGTATGTCTGCCCTGAGGCGAAGCAGGGGGGGCAGTAAATTACGCTCATAAAATACAGAGAAGTCCGGTGTAATATACATTCCTAAATACTGAAAGCCGTCGGTCACTATGCGGACCTCACAATCCGCCGGTAGAGCCGGAGGTACACCACTCAACACGTATATCAAGGATTTGTCCCAGTTAATGGTGTATCCGGAATATTTTTGGAATAGTGCAAAGATATGTAGGACATGTCGAAGTGAAAAGGGGGGTCTGGCTAGGTACAGCAGAATATCATCAGCGTAAAGAGAAATCTTGTCAGACCATTCAGGCGACCAATTAAGGCCCCTAATAAGCGGGTACCCCCTTATCCAAATCACCAGGGGTTCCAGGGCTAGGGCAAAAAGCAGAGGTGAGAGCGGGCAACCCTGTCTCGTACCCCTCCCCAACGCAAAGGATGCCGAACGCGCTCCATTTACCGAAATCCTAGCCAGGGGTTCAGAATAAAGCAGACGCACCCGAGACAAGAATCGGCTTCCGAATCCATATCGCTCAAGTGCAGCGAAAAGAAAGGACCACTCAATCATATCGAAGGCCATTTTAGCATCTAGGGACATTATGATGGTATCCTCTTGGATAGTGGTGGCTCTGCCCAATACCCCATATAACCGTCGGAGATTTAATGCTATATTCCTAGTGGGCATAAAGCCAGATTGATCCGGATGTATTAATTTGAGGAGGCAGGGGGAGAGACGTTGTGCAAGCAGTTTGGCCAGGATTTTCACTTCCGGGTCCAATAAAGAAATAGGACCTTAGGAACCACAGTCCTCGGGGGTTTCCCCTTTTTGTGGATCACCACAATATTGGCAAGCCTTTGCGTTTCAGGCAAGGTACCTTGAATCAGACTCTCTTCATACATTCTTACTAAGTATGGGGCTATAGTTTTGGCGTTAGATTAATATAATTCAATTGGAAGACCGCTCGGGCCCATAGCCTTACCTGATTGCAGAGAGCCAATAGCCTTTGTGACCTCTTCGGCTGTGAACTCTGCCTCAAGGCCTTCAGCATCCTGGGCATCTAAAACTGGTAGCGACAAGGTAGCCAACAGCTCGGCTGATTCGGTCTGAGTAGTCAATTGGCTGGATGTGTATACTTGTTTAAAATATCTGGCGAAGGCATCTGCAATCTCGACTCTGTCCCGTTGTACTTCTCCCCCCTGCCCCACGATCTGGGCCACCCACCTATTAGCCAACTCTCTTTTATCCAACCACGCCAGCAACTTACTGGCCTTATCCCCTATGTCGTAAATACGGTGCTGGGTTGCTCGATACTGAATCCTAGCGGCCTCTGTGGCAACATCCCTATATTCTTTTTGCTTTATGGATAATTTATGTGCAGTTGCAGAAGTATGGGAGGCTACCAAGTCGGCCTCCAACGCGGTTATCTCTGCTTCTAAATCCTCCAGTTGTTTACGCTTCTCTTTCTTATGACCTGCGACCGCTGCCACCCCACTACCCCGGATCACCACCTTATATGCCTCCCAGAACGTGACATCCGATGTCACCGACCCATCATTTTCTGCGAAATAACTTTGGGTGGCTTTCACCAATTGCTCTCTAATCGTCGGTATCTTGAGATACCAAGTATTGAGCACCATTTCGTGCCTGGTAGGGGGGGAAATACCGCCATAGTACATCCCAATCGGGGAATGGTCAGAAATGCCTCTGGGAAGGAAGGATATCTCATCAAACATGGGAAGCTGGGGGGCTTTACAAAAAATATAGTCTATACGGGACAGACTGCCGTGTGCCCCTGAATGAAAGGTGTATTGTAAAGAGGAGGGATTACAGGACCTCCACACATCGATAAGGCCGAACGCCTCTATAAATTCCCCCAATAATGTCCCGGCAGGTTCCCTACCTCTGGATGGCAGTCGGTCTAGTTCCCCACAAAGTGCAGCATTCCAATCGCCCCCCACCAGTAAGTCACCGTCTGGTAAGTCTAACATGTGTGGTCCCAGGTCAGCGAGTGTGGTGGAATGCAGCCGGGGCGGCACATAGAGAGAAGTTACATTAAGGGGCCTCCACTCCCATCGCCCCAAAACCGTGACAAACCTGCCCAATGGATCACGGGTAACTGATTGTATTTGAAACGGGAGGGACTTTCGTACCAGAATACCCACTCCTCTGGACCCCCTAGCAAAACCAGCATGCGCCACCAATTTATATCCCCATCTGTTAAGGGCACAGTAGGAGGTACCCTGAATATGGGTTTCCTGTAGCAAAACCAGATCTGGGGCCTGTCGTTTCAGATATTGCAACATAATTCCCCTCTTGATTCGGTCCCCCAGCCTATTCACATTCCAGGAGAGCAGTTTAAGGCGCCCCAATTGCGGGTTTGTGCTTTGAGCAATACTCATTTAACCGACAATAACGGACATATATAGAAGAAGGATCAGTGAGAGGCAATACTGACAAATCTTCCCCCCCCCCCAACGAGGCAGCACATTGTATTGTCTACACACGCAAAGCAATATGGAATCGACATTAGGAATGGCCCTGTACGCCATGAGGGAAGTCTCATCAGCAAAGTTATACTGAACACACACATAAAAATGCAAAAACACCCATGAACAAACCCTGGAACCCCCCCCACCCTGCCTTCCTGCAACGTGGACTACAAACTGCCCACCCCCCAATTTTGCAGAGCCCCTGTAAACCCCAATGAACTCTTCTATGGAGGGAATGTCACACAGCCAAACAACCCAAATAGGTATTCCGCTAATCCCCCAAAAAGACAATAAAAAAGCCCTTGAGAACAATGTAGTCCGGGCCTGGGGCCCAATCAAACAGGACAGATCTATATCTTCCAACCCCCGCCCTATCACAGATCTACAGGTCTATATAGTGTGCTGGAGATCAGCATCAACTGACTACAAGTCCAATAAACATTCAAAACAGATGGAATTAGCCATTAGCACTCCCCCCCTCCAACCCAACCTATTAAATGCAACCCCTCATCCGGAGTGCCGAGCAATACTCATCTTAACTGGACTATGGCATGGGTCCTACCCCGGTCCGTCGGGCAAACAAGGTCTCCACTGCAGGAGAGTGAAGTCTAGTATCACTCACTCGCATTTTGGCCAGTTCGTTCTTGCTGCCAGTCTAGTAGAAGAATCAAAAAATTCAAACTGGCTCCACCTGGCTGACTGTTTCCGAAGGACTCCTTGATCTGTGTTGACGAGTAGGGGAGGAGTGTCTCTGCGACTCGGAGGAACGCCAACTGTCCAGCCAGTCCCAAGTATCCTCTGGTGACTGAAAGAACCACGATTTACCATCTGCCTGTACTCGGATTTTCGCTGGAAACAGCATTGCATATTTCAGATTGTGGCCCCTGAGTGCCCGTTTCACCTCTAAAAAGGACCTGCGTTTCAATTGCACTTTGTGGGTGAAGTCCGGAAAGAAGGTGATTGTCGAGTTCTCGAATTTCAACGGTGGAGCGGCCCTAGCTGTCTGAAGAATAATGTCCCTGTCGCAAAAGTTGAAGATCCGAGCCAATATGGGACAAGGCGGAGCCCCTGGTTTGGGGGGGCCCTCCGGTACTCTGTGGGCACGCTCCACCGAGAAATAGTGTGAGAGGGACCGGGGTTGCAAGTGTTTTGTGATCAAGTCTTCGACAAATAAGTCTGTGGCCCGCCCCTCCGATCTTTCTGGAACCCCCAAAATTCGTACATTGTTCCTGCGTGCTCGACCTTCATAATCCTCCAGCTTAGTTTCGAGGTCCGACGTCTGTGTTTGCAGTCGTTTGACTGTGGTCTCCAGTGATTTTGTAAAGTGTTGGAGGGTGGAAACGGAGTCCTCGGTCGCCTTGACCCTATCCCCCATGTTGCGCAGATCAGCTCTGATAAGAGTGACCTCCGTGGTCACTGTATCGATTTTATTCTTCAACCCCTTGGATGGCTTCTATGACGTCTGCCAATGTCAGAGCCCCTTCTCCCGTTTGCAGCTTGGAGTCAGGTGCACCCTGCTGCCCGTCCGCAGCTTCTGATTGAGAGTGTGCAAATTTCACCAGCTTTGTGACGTGGGTCTGCTTTGAACCTTTCGCGGTGGCCATTTTTTATGGCTTAGCTGTAGGCTAGCGATGCGGGGCACAAGGAGTGATACAGGCTTAGCTGACTAGGGTAGCCAGTGGCCTGGTGTAATAGTATTGAGTAGAGACTGCCAACTCTTAGAAAGAAATCCGACCGGGCCTCCGGAGTAGGTGAGATGTGATAGTGGTGCAAGGATTATGCCCACCGTCCTACTTCACTCAAACCACTGTCGCTGCGTCGCGGTTCGTAGAGACTTTGATTGATGCTTCGTTAGCAAATGAAGTAAGGGATCTGCGCAGGCAAAGGGCGTGAGACACTCTCGATCAACAATCGTCAGATCCAGTACATTGGAGGTGAGTCCGTCCCTCCCTAGACCCACGCAGAATCACTCTGCATCCCAGGCAATCAGTGCTTCAAGGCTGGCCATTCAGCGGCACCCCCGATCACCGATGTAGACCAAAATAAATGTGGTGGAAGTCCCTTTACGAGATGGAAGACGTGCACAGCGTGGGCAGGCAGTATTTGACCCCCAGCACATTGGAAAGTGCCGGCAAACTCCCACACAGACGAGTTTGTGCTATTACTGCGATGGGAGGGGGGGAATGCTCGTCTCCCCGTCCTCAGCCCCCCCGCCTCGGGGGCAGCGTGTTAACGGCGTCGGGGACTGGAACCCAAACCGCGCTTATATCGGAGCCCACCCGATGCAGCGCTGTGCCCACAGCAATTCACGCGGTCCAAGTCCCAGCGGGAGCCTCAAAGTCCGCACCCCAGCCCGATCGGCCAGTATGTACAGCGCGGGGAGAGAGGCGCCTTCCCACCTCCTCAGGCCCTCTCATCCGCCGCGCTGCCTTTCCACAAAGTCCGCGCGTGTGTCGGAGCTCACCCGACACCACGCGAAAGGTCTTAGTAGCCGGGGGCTCCACGGGACAAGGGACGCCCACAACGCTTCTCCTCCCGACGTCGCAGGCACCACGGTGGAAGCGAGGACAGTGTGGAGCAGCTCCGGTCATGGCCTGGGCGGAGCTGCGTCACTGGGTCCGGTCTGGAGTCGGGCGAGGAAATCTCCGGACGGAGTTGCTTGATCTTTGCCGATGCTTGACCGGGTGCCTCCACGGTGCAGTAGGCACCCGGATCGGTGTCTTAATCGGGAAAAACGGATATATTTAGCGGATCTTGGGGGATATTACGGTGTCGGGGCTCGGAGCCTCACATCGGTGCGGCCATCTTCAATTTTCTCTATTCTTGTGGGCATTTTCTCTTCCAATATGTCCCTCAAAAACAGAAGTTTTCAAAAATTTGCAAAAAGGAAGTTCTTCAAAAATTAGTTCAAAACCTTTTAACAGTTCACAGTGTTTCAGAAACACTTCCTAATTCCGAGAGTTTCTCAGTCTCTTTTTCAGTTTAAGTTGCCTATTTTGGAACCCCAAACAAAAATGGAAATTAAGGACCTTTCAGGTTAATGTCTTCTTCTGGTTCAGTTCTTCCTAATTACACCTACGCAGGAGCTGTGTACTTCTTGTTTGGCTTTCTCTGTCTCGTTGATTTACATGATGCACCTCCTTCTAAGAATTCTTCAGCACTCACTGCAGGCTCTCCAGTAGCACTTTTTCTGGTTTCCTCAGCTACATTTGAATTAACAAGTGCATAAATACTTTGCACAATACTTCTTTGCAATCTCTCACCTTCAGTTTGATCTTGTTTTCCTGGAGTTCGATCTTGTGCAACTGAACTTCCACTCAAACGTCCGTTTTCTTTGCTTTTGAACTTTGGTTTTCACTGCTTTATCTTTCAATTGCCTCATCTGTCACACCTCTCTCTATAATCAAGTTTTGAGTCAGGCTCCCTGACTTAACAACCTAAGATAATGTTTTTTTGGTACCCTCACTGTGTGTTAGGTATAAATCCATGAAAGTAGTCTGTTTAGCTTTCCATCAGTGTTCATTTCCAGTATAGCCTGATATTACTCCTTCCATCGTAGTTGTAGGCAATCTTTTCTTACATGTTTTTTTCACAAGAATACACTCTCCTGGTTGTCAATCATGACATGCAACTGAGGGCACGGGGGAATGGCATGCTGCACTTGATGGGAGCTAGAGCACACTGTATTAGCTAAACACTTTCAATAATTCAAAATCAGATAATCAGAAATGTTGAGCAGGGCTGAAGACGGATACCAGGGATCCACATTAGTCTTCCCATCGCTACTTCATGAGTGCTTAGACCAGGCTCCTTGTTCGGACTACATTTAATACTTAGTAACACCGGAGGGACTGCATCTGGCCATCTCAGAGTAGATGCATACAATTTGCCAGCTTGTTTTTGATTACACATTTAATTCTCTTAACTACATCCGATGATTGTGGATAGTAACTGGAAAGAAACTTTTGATCAATGCCTAATGCATCACAGATCACCTTCAAAACGTCATTCTTAAAGTGTCCATCTCTGTCTGATTCGATCGTCAATGACATTCCTTTCCTAGGGATCAACTACCTCAGCAATAATTTTGCAACTGTCAGTGCATCACATCTCCTTGTAGGGTATGCCTCAACCGACTTTGAAAACATGCATAGCACTACTAAGATGTAACTTCCATTATTAGATGGTGGCCTTTCCACCTGCAATCTAGTGGAAGGTCCATGTGCCATTTTCAGATGACTCTTGACAATGAGTTTTCTTTCCAACATTATTTTACTGACACACTGTACACCTCTGACAATGCAATGACTTGCTGCACTATTCCTAAAGTGAAGCTTGAGCCTCCAGCGATTAGAAGTATTAATCCCATATCTTCCCATACGTGTAGATCCATTAAATAATCCCAGCATTTGTGGCAAAAGTGAATTTGGCAAGACAAACTCTTCATCATTGCTTCTACAGAAGACATCCTGTCGTTGTTTACATCCAGCATTTTCCCACTCTTTCTTTTCCCTCTCTGGCATACTTCCTTCAACTCATCCAATGTTTGTATTGAAACACAAGTAAGAACAGGTGCTGGGTGATTGTCAAACCGCATTGGCAATACAGTACTCAGTGCTGCGTTGGAACTTGCAACTCCATGTGTGTCATAATTTCCTTTTGTGACATCATCACTCCAACGTCCATGTGCTGCATTTTTCACAACTGCAATTTTTATAGCAGTCTAAAAGAATAAATAAAATCAAGAATTTGCAGTCTATTTCAAATTGGTGTCCCAGCAGAGGCCATGAAACCATGCTGTGACTACAACTGTCCAAAATTGTGCACAACTCCAAAAGCATACTTTCACTATTAATTGTAACATTCTGTGTGTGAGCTACAAAACAATCACTAGTAGGAGTCATCGACTCACTAACGGGCAGAAAACACATTACACAAATATGATGTTTCAACAATGTATGTTAGTGTGAAAACAATATATGCTGCACCCCGAATTGTATTCAATGTTTCTTAAACAAGAGCCAATGGCAAATAGAACCAAATCAGCTTGATTCAATGGCACATCTTTTATGTCAGGTCTCGGTTTTGTGCACAGTTCTGTGACTACCAAACAATCATGTCCTTCATCATTGTCAATATCATTCTCTACTTTTGGAAGTGGCATAAGAGTAGCAGAACTTAAAGTACCATATCTTCTGATTGACACATTTGGGGTTGCAAGAATTATTAGCTTATACTTGGTTAATTGTGCATTAGTAAGATATTGGGTTTTGCTTCGGGTCTCTCCAATACATATGGCACAAACAAAATTAATGTATGACCCAAGACCATGGAATCATTTTGATTGACTTCTACAGCTGTAGATTCAACAGATCGCAAACATCCAGGAAGAGCAATGGCAACTGGATCTATGGTTCCAGAAAGATGGGCAACAGCTTTTTTCCCACTGCTTGCAGCTCAATGAGAATGGGAAGAGAACACTCTTCTCTTTCATGACAATACAAAAAGAACTCTTTCTCATAATCCTACATTCCTAGAGCAGGTTCTGTATACCTCAGTGTCTCTGCTTCAGGAAAGCTTCCATGCATTCCCTGTCCCAGGGCACTGGATCAGTTATGCTACTGTGTGTTAGTCTCTACAATGGCTTAGAAGTTAGGGAAAATTGAGAATCCACTGATGACAGTAGGTCATCATTCCCAACAACACTCTCACATATTTTTGTGTATGGGGTGGACTCATCCTCAGAATTGCAGAGATGCACTCTTCTGAAACCTTTCTCACTCCCTTCTGAACCTGATATCCCAAATAAGTAACTTCTGTCTGACAATACTGTAATTTTGTCGATGAGCCCTTGTATCCTTCGTCAGCCAAATGATTTCACAATGCAGTGTTTTCCAATTTACAAGCCTCTCATATTTTGCAGCAATCATAAGATCATCAATATATTTGACCAGGACTGACTCACAGGGTAATCTCAATGCATCTAGATCTTTCTAAAGAGCTTGTGAAAATACTGATGGTGACTCTGTAAACGCTTGAGGTAATCTTTGCCACATACGTACCTTATGTTTTAATATGAAGGCAAAATGAAACTGGGTATCCTCATGAAGAGGAATGGAAAAGGATGCTGAACATAAATCAATCACTGTGAACCACTCTGCATCTGCTAGAATTTGAAACAATATCACTGCTGGATTTGCAACCACTTGGCAACATGAGACCACTATATTGTTAATCATCCTTAAATCTTGCACTATCCTCTAATTTCCTTTAGACTTGCGAATGACTCTTATAGAGATTTTACAAAGGCACCTCAAAATTTCCCTTAGGAGACCCTATTGAACCATCTTCTCAGTCACTGGGGCAATCCCTTCTTCAACTTCACAGGAGAGTCTATACTGTGGTGTATATGGATAGACTGCTCCCTGTTTTAATGTAGCATGCACTGGCTTAACACTTTTAACAAGGCCTGTGTTTTACCCATCAATTTCCAAACCTTCCTTTTCACAGTCTGTCTTGACTCTGGAAGTATGTCCTCTTCTGTAAGAACAGAAAAAGCCTTGACTTTCGCTGTCTCTGATTTCAACTTAAACTCAACATCTGGGTCATTTGTCTGAATGCAGACACCATCTGGTGTACAATAAATTTCACAATTCAATTTACACAGTAAGTCTCTAACCAGCAGGTTCACAGGACTTGTTTTGCTTATCATAAATTCATTCTTATTTGTAACTGAACCTATCTTCACTGGTTCATAGGCAAATATTTGATGAACCACATATTAATTTGCAATGTCTACAGGTTGGACTTCATTTTCCGAGAGGGGTAGGTAGGAACTTCCACCGGTCTAACTGTGGATTGTGTAGCACCAATATCAATTAGGGAGGACACAGGATGATTACTAACAATACCTTCCATGTAGGGTCCACTTTGGTCTACCTCAAGAACTGCACTGCACCACGCATTGAGTCCTCCTCCTCTCTCAAGCATAGTCATTGTGCTTGACTAAGTCCTTGTGGTGCAACCAGGGTAGCTACAAACTTTGAAAATGAATCACTAATCACTGATTGTCTAGCAAGCTGTTGTGTCAAATTCGATTGCGCTTGTAAACTCTGTGAGAATTGAACTATGTTCTGTAACTGTGGTGGGAAGGATGGTACTGAAGACACAGCTCTGTAGAACTGCCATGAAATCTGCACATCTGTTAGGCTGGGATCAGTGACATCATCTTCATACCATTTTGTGACATCAGAGTCATTACAGGTACCATCTGCACCTCATTGACATGCTGCTGCACCTGCGTATTTGACCTACACTATTTTTCCCAATAACCTTCTTTTCCACATATGTGGCACACTGTAGGCTTCATTGTCCCATTGTCGCCATTATTATTGAAGCCTTTACCTTGATCCCTGCCTCAACCTTTCGGAGGACCAGGAGCGTGAACACCATGAGATAGCATCCCATTCCTCTAGGGCATTGACTCTTGTCCTCCTTGCTGAAAAAACTCATTCTATGCCACCATCAACTTCTCCTTTGTTGATTTCTTTTTTGACTCACAGTAATCACTGAGCCAAAATCACATCAACTAACCTAGCTTGCCAGCACATCACACTCTGTTAACGTTGTGTGTTCAGCTCTGGTTTCAAGCCCAACAAAAAAGCTGACCCAAAGCCCAATGCGCCTTCTTTGGTAGGGTTCTTCCTCTCATTATATGTCCGTACACCCTCATCAATCTTTCATGACTCATCTGCGTTCTGGAAGGTTCATTCGCATAACGTTTGACCAATTCACCTTCTTCACTGGAACCTGCTTCTTAAAATATTCAATGACCTCACTATATTTCCCCATATACTCTGGAGAAGGCTTATAACTTGGCACAGTTCTTTCTGGTTCAGTTTCTGGCCACTTAACCACTGTCTTACATTTTCAAGCCCCAAATCATTCGGTATTAAAATTGAAAACAAAGCATCCAAATCTGCCTATTAAATATTTGAAATACTCGCAGTCTGATCAATTTCTGAATACCATTTCAAAGGTCCTTCTCTCAATATTGGAAAATCTAATTTAAAAGCCCACAAATCATGTCTGCTGCGTGGCACATAGATGTATGTCGGACCACACGATCCACGAACCTCTCTCAATGGAAACTCCCCTTCAACAGTACAACATGATACACCATTTGCACCACTACTTCTTTCACCTTCCAAAGGCTTAGAAACCTATTCAATCTTATGTCCTTTAACATTTTCCCAATCTCTAATTTTCTCCAGAGGTTTGTCAATACAATATATCTGCTGCATGATTGGTTCTTTTAGATTATGAAATTTTCAGTATATTACATTTACAAATTCTCCTCTTATCTACATTCATATTAATTTCTTTGCTAATTTTTCTAGTTTTTCAAGTGCATGACACACTTGTTTACCTGCTCCTAAACGCAGAAACACCAACTCACCAGATGTTAATTTCCAAAGTGCTTGAATTGCATGAACCCACAAAATAGTCTAAATTCAATTTACATTTTGAACGTCTACTTTCATTAGATCTCACTTCAGGCTCCAACAACTCCACAACCACAGATAAGGTGGCATCTTTCTGCATTCTGTCCTCATTATAGGGCAGAGGTCATGAACTCAACAACTCTTCAACCACTTCATCTTCCTCATTCGAATCATTCTGTTTTGCACATTCAGATATTTTCTTCAACTGGTCCATGGCCACCAAATCAGTTACAGAAGGAAAATTCCCACAGTGTCTAAACTTCTCCATACTTGTTTTAGCTCCTGCAAACTAGGAATCCACCCAATCTTGAATAGCTTTGCCAAGTTGTCCCTTCATGCATCTCTAATTCAATTTTTAAATTTTCCTGTGCCTCACACTCGCTTAACGCTACAAACTGTGCAGGCATTGGCTGAGTTTTCATATCAAACAAACAACGTCTCAGAAAAGCAATGTTTTCCAAATTAAATGTACCATCCTGGGGAAACTGAAACCTTTTTATCACTCTCTGTGGCCTTTGTTCCATTATTTCAACCACAAACAAGTATGCATTCCAATCTTTTTGATAAACAAACTTTATTGAGTTTTAAAAAGCTCTTCAAACTCACTAGTCCAAAATTGTATCGAACCTTTCGACCACCGCTGCATGGGACAGTCTACCTGCCAGCATAATTCTCAAAATTGAGGGACAAATTCTTCACTTGCCCACCAAATTCTCCATCAAAAACTGTTGACGCTTCTGTTCAACAGAAGGGTCGATACTCAGGGCCAATGGGAGGCAAAGCTGACTCCGCTGCAAAGAATTCTACCAAGGGCACTCAGTATGTCTATTCAAAGCATTAGATTTATTCAGTAAATATAATTAACATTACAGTAGTAATATAACTTGCAAAAATAGCACATATCACCAGTAAGATAGTATGTTCACGAGATATAAATTGCCTAAAGAAACAATATGCAAGCCAAATTAAAACAGCATAACCAAATAGCCAAATCATAAGACTGAACAGCAAAGTGCTCTGTATGCCAAGACCAACGTGAGCTAAGTGTGCTACTTGCCAATAAATGTGAACGTTCTTACTGGGTTTTCAATACAAACAATATCTTGTCGGTGGGAAAGCCTCCGACCGCAGGTTGGAGGCATTCCGAAGGACATCCTTGGTTTGAATTCCGACCGCCGTATTATGATTACGGAGGTCAGAATTCAAACTGGCTGGTCATTCAAGCTGGTTTCCGACGTGCTCAAGGAGCCCGTTGGCCAGACGGAATTGCCACCATAATCCCATACAGACGGTGTTTCCGCCGTCGGGATTATGATCGGTTTCCGCCAGGCTTACCATGTCGGGCTTTACGACATGGAAAGCCTGTCGGAAAGCAACTTTGGGGGCCCGAGCAGGGCCCCTCTTCTTCAGCGGCCTCCGGTTGGGTGCCGAGGGGGCACCTATGGTGCACCCCGTAAATCCACAGTGACTCCCATTTCTCTATGGGAGCTTGTGCTGCGGCCAGATTCCGACCGCCGCACAAGCCCCTATAGGGAAATGGGAGTTTGCGACCGCGCCATGTGCGGTCGTATCGTAATTGCGGTTTTGGATCACCGACCCGAGGTCGGTCGGTTTCGAAACTGCATAAATGTTGGTCGGAGTCAACTCCGACCAACATCCTAATTAGGGCCTTGATGTTTACAGAACTGAAAATAATTGTGACACATTTAATGCATAACATTCTGTCAGTAACAGAAAAGGAAATGTCACAAAATAAAAACATTTTCTATTGCTTCCCATCCAAACACTTGTATATTTAAAATATAAATACTTTACACTATGATTATTTTTTGGGTGGGCATTCAATACATTCAAATAACTTTACACCAGAAGGAAAATAAAAACTTTGAGACTTATTTTATTGAGTCATATCATTTCACAACATTTTCTTACACATACTTCAGGCTGGAAGGAAACATCATTACGATAACATTTGCACTTCTGCTGCAGACTTTCTCCTTGTAATGTTACATCTGCTAGTCATGGAAAGATACAACAGATCAGCAAACCAAGCAGTTTCAACTAAGTCACAATATGTTTCTATTTTACAGAGAAAGAAACGCATGCACATTAATTTTCTGTGTACATGTAAGGACTACTGTGTTAGCAACCAAAAAATGATATCATATAGATTTTTAATTTTCAATTAGCATTCTCATTTATAGTAATACATGCTCTGGCCAACTACCTATAACCAGATTAGAGGGGAATATATTTCCTACCCCAGATTGAAACCACAGAAACAGTAAACCCACAGCAACATGTAACCAGAAAAGGAACAGGACATGCAGAGGACATGTCAATAGTTTCAGACAACCACTATTAACTTTCTAAAGCAATCCACACTTATATTGCTTCTAATGCACAAAGTGATTTGCCAACCATCACTACAAGTGGTGCTGGAAAACAATATTAACTATGACATTGCCACCCATCACCAGATGTGGTTCTGCAAAACATTATTAACTATGACTATAATACAACCAGCTCACATCTTGGGTGACTTTAATATAGTCCCTACTTGCAGGCTGTGATCTGGGCTTCCTACACCAGCTGCAAGACTGGACACTCTAAATATGGTTGAATTCCAGTATTACAGCAACTGCTTGTATCAGGGACGGCCTCTAATGCAGACTATCCAGGCAGATCTTTCTCTTCTCTCTCTCTCTCTGGACCCCTCTTGGATTATACTCAAAGAGTGGCCTGGCTTGTAACTGCTGCAGTAAGCACTGTAGGTGGATTGATGGCTCAGTAGTCCCACACTAAAAACAAACCGCATCAGAGACCTGCAAAATAATTCATAGCTCTCAGTCTTTTCCACATGACTCTTTAAGCTCTGTTAAAAAGACAGGATAAAAGCACCACTCTGTTCCCTCATGCTGCAATTAGAATACTCCCAACATAGGCTATACTTATTACACTGAGCTATCTTTTTACTGAGACAAAACAGTGAAGTACTGTTATTTACGTTTTGTTCACATCTAAGATGTATGGGCCAGATAAATTGTCAGTTGTTGGAATTCTGCCATCCCTATTTCATTGGAATTCTGCCTCATATGGGAGTAGTTTTGCAAATCTAAAAGCATGTTTTTAGAATCTCCACTGGATTCTCGCTCAAATGGATCCAAATATTTTTATTACTCAAGTCGACTACTGCAGCTAATCAGTGTAAAGTATTATGAGATGTAAAAACATTGTGTATAGTGTCTTGACATACCTAATAATTATAATGAAGAGTTTTTCAACCAACGGTAAATAATTAGGAACACCAATCTAGCAAAAGATTACCTAACTGGAGAATATCCAACTCACATACTGTTTTATGTAAGTAAAAAAGGGAGAACATATTTTTCTGCAACTGTGAGAGTTGCCTTTCACCTATAAAACTATTTCCTTGGGTCAATGTTAATTTAGAATAAGTCGTATCAACATTATCATTCATTTGGACAGGGACACAAATCTGACCAGAACTTTAATTTGGAAGATTACTTATGCGTTTTAAAGTAACTCTATGACTGCTGCTTTGGCATATCTGATTCTACCTTTTTACGAAACCTCAAAATAGTCCCCATAAGGCCCAAACCTCAAAATAGTTCCCCTAATGCCCAAAGGAGCATGCAATATTTAATATTTTCCAACACTACAGGCATTCAAATTTATTAGTTATGTAAACAGCACCAATTACAAATTTTGCGAAAAAGATGTACCAAAATCTGCATTTTTTTCTCTGGCATATTTAAGCAGGTTTGCAAAAATATACCATGGAAAAATTGGCTTGTATGATGACACTATGTCAAGAAAAACAATTTCAACATCCACAAATATTACCAAGACAAATCAGAAACATAAATGTAACAACACTATACCTAAACAGTAAACACAAAATATTGTGGAAAAATTTCTGAAATACAAAAATATTGTAAGAAGAAAAGAAATAACAAATATTGCCTTCACATGAAAACTAAGAAGACATAAACACTTACTAATTACACATAAGAAAGACACCTTCCTACTATATGACAACCACAATAATGATAATAAAATTAATGATTTATGCTACCAATAACAATTTGTTAAACTTAACTCAATCTAACACATGGATCCTATATGGCACTTTTAAGTTGTGTCCTCCACCATTCAGCCAAATATAAACAATACATGACCAATATCAAAATACAAAAATCCCATTGGTGAATGCACTTTTACCTTTAGTGAATGCACTTTCACCAAACAATGTTCAAGTTACATTGAAATGCTAACACATACAAACAGCAAACTAACAACTACATAACCCTCTATGATTTCAACCATACTTAAAAGCTACCCATGCGCTGCAATTTAGGGGTGCTATTATCACTTTAACCGGAGCATTTGGAGGCACCTACAAACATCCATCATGAGCATAGAATATGTAACTACCCTAGAATTTGCACACAAAATACAATAGCTAATAGCATTAGCATATGGTCCTGTAACAGATGCCACAAAACATTGTGACATGCTAACTGAATCCCCTTGTTACCAACAACATTAAACCAAACTAGCTACACTAATGGCATATTTTGAGTATACTTGGGTTGGTCGCCTGCAACAATCCAAACCATGCATGCCAATTGTCATTACCAAAACTAAAAATAAACAGCCTCTGGCTCCTGGGGAATACCTTCACCAGCAGCCCAGCCTGTAAAACAAAAAAAAGGAAACCTTCTAGTAAGAGCGCCAGAAGTATTTCCTGCCTCTTGTGACAGGATGCTTTGGATACATCCTTAGCAATTAAGAAGCAGTGCTCGGGGCGTGTCCAGCATGCCATTAGCAATGAAGAGGTTAATGTACAAAATAAAAAAGACAAATGATAACAATTTCTTTATATAACATTTACTATTTCCAATAAAAGCATATAATTTCAAGAAAGCAATTTACAACTCCTACTCCAAGCTTAACCAGTTTGGGAAAACAGGTGGACTTTAAAGAGTTCAGATTTACTATTTCATCTCGAAACCTAACCACACTGGGGAAAGTACTAGACTTTGGAGGGGGAACAAATGTACTGTTCCCACTCCAAACCACATTGGGGAATATTTTGGACTTGGCCTAGTATTCCCAAAATAAATTAGAAAAATAGAGTGACATTTAAGAAACAAAATGAAAACAAAATTACTCAAATAAGGGGAACTGGAGATATAATTTTTTTAAAGTAGTAATAGTGCCAAGAAGTATACAGTGTCAATTTTCACTGTAGACATAGGTGCAATTTGACGCTGAATGCGTCACCAACCAGACGTGTCCTGTTCAAAGATTGTACCGTCTGACTTAAGTCCTTTAAGTCCCAATCCACCACAGTAGTACACTTGTAAAGCCCCAAGGACCTAAAGGGAGGCACTTAGACTCATAGGGTGTCAGGCAGAGGCCAGCAGCAGGGTCCAGATTAAGGTTTAGTTGCTACTAATCAACTGGGCAGTTGCAGGAAAGGCCTCCTGTAGCTTGTTGTATCCCCGTAGTTTGAAAAAGAGGTCAACCTTTCGGCCCCTGGAGTCAACTTGTTTGTACAGGGGACAAAAGAGAGCAGGTCCAGTCCTTCAGGGCTCTTCACAAGTCGCAGACAGCAGGTTCAGTGATCTTCTGATCTTTCTCAGGTCCAGGAGTGTTCTGAAGTGGGTGCCTGGTGATGCTACATTTATACTTGGCACAAGCTAGTGAGTGAGAATGTCTCCTGGGCACACACTAAACAATGGGATACATGTCCCCTGGGCTAAACATGCCCACTTTGGGCATTTTCAAGATGGCAAAATTCTTTGGCTGAACTAAATGTGAGTTTTGAGGGTCGGGGTGCTGTATGGGGAGTGTACTATGTTAATCCTAGTGTCCTCCTACATCTAACAACACTAAAATCCAGTAAGGGGCAGTCACTGTATCCACAATAAGCCCAGAGACAGATGTCTGGTAGTAGAAACTAGGGTTTTCCAGCAACCAGACAGTGAATAAACAAGAATTGTTTTAGCATCATATTTCCCTTCCTTTCAAGGTCGCCCCCAGTGTTATATGAAAACCCAGAGAGAGAAGTCTGGTGGGACAGAGCAGTTTCTTTAGCAACCATACAGTTGATACACAAGAATTATCTCAGCATCATGTTTTCCGACTTTCAAGAGCACCCAAAGTGTTATATATAATCATAGCAGACCTGTCAAGCATTATTTGGCCCTCAAGCAGGATTTGACACTGTGATGTCAAAAAGGTATGCAGGATTTGATACTGTGATGTCAAAGAGTATGCTTGCAGTCCCCACCCTGCATATTTACTGGCTGGCAGAAGTTGGAGAGCAAATGCAAATTACTCTCCAGGATGTTTAGGCGGGGAAAAGGTAACTTTTTTGAAAGTTACTTTTCCTTAATATTTATTAAAAATCTGACTTCATCATTGAATTGGATTTTAATAACTTAAAAATAGTACTTTAATTGTGTCTCTAGCTAGTCCCTTTGCCGAGATATAGTATTAGGATTTTAATCTGCACTTTGGTTTTCTACATAGGGCAGCTAAGCCTGTCACAGTGAAAAATTGCTTTTGGGTGCTAGTCACTACATGAACATGTTAACATTATATGTCTACATGTCCTACTTTTAAATACCATGCACCCTTCCTTATGGGTAACAATGCATACATAGAAAAGTTGTGTAAGTGTTGTGGACGGTCAGGCCATTTCGTTAAAGACTGTCATGGTAAACCCGGAGTATTATCAAATCAAGAATAAGCCATAGTACCTACAAAAAAAACGGGCAGCGGAAAAACTGGAGTCTCGACAATTAAGGAAGCTCCTTTGACAAGTCATAAAATTGAGTCAGTTCCCAATTAGTTGGTGAATACCGTGTAGTGTTCTGTTGCATATTTGATAATCCTAATGAAAATGCCTTAGTTGGATGGCAATGAAAATACAAAATTCTGCATAGAGCGATTTCATTAATAATATTTAAGTAACAGGCCCTGAGTACGCTTTATAGAATAAACTAGGAACATATAGGTAAGTTAAATATACCAATAAGGAATATGCTAATTCAACTATGTTTAAAGAGTTAGCACAGGCACTTTAAAATTGGTTAGCAGGGTTAAAATGCATAGAGTTTGATGCCAGAAAAAATATATGGTCCAGCAAAAAGGCAACAAATATGGGGTGAACAAGCAGAAAAAGAAGATTTTCTACACTACCCTCACCCACTTAGCCTCCAGTTGATAGATTGGGGAATATAATAGGCTGAACAGGAGAAAAACTATTTGGCAGATGATTGTGAAATGGTAGTTAATTAGGCTTCTTCAAATGCAGAATAGAAAATGTTAAGTGCAGGACAAACCAACATATTCTTTACAAGTCATCATGTCATCGGCCACTGTTCTTTTTCTGATTTGCTTTTCAACATAAGTTTAGCATGATCTTTTTTCTTCTAAGCCAGATCATCAATTTGGCTTATTTCATATTCCTCAACAGGCTTGTCAGATACAAATTTGAACTATATCTGCAAGAAGAATTCAGGTTTTTTATAATGATTACTCAGACTAAATTGCCAATGGGTGCATTAAAAGACAAAGCATAACGAAGCAAAGACTTGACTAGAGCTGAAGGACTGATTAGACCCAACTCCTTAAGGTTCTACAAGGTTATGCGCTAAGACAGATTGGCTAGCACCTGTTATCTTCTAACATGAGCGATGGATTCTGATTCAGATATTAGAGCTAATAAATAAACCGCAGCAAGACATCTGTTTATTAAGGAGTCAAAACTAATCCTTTAAATCAAAATGAATCCCAGATAAACAAGAGACTGGTGCTATTATTACAAATTGTGAACAAGCATTTGAAATGCAATAGGTCTTGCATTTGAAAGAGTTTAAGCTATTGGCATTGTAAATGACAATGCCTTTTATTTATCTGTTTTGATAATTAACACATAAATGAAAAGCATTGTCATTTAAATTGCCAATAGTTCAAACTCTTGTAAATGCGAGACCTATTCTATTTCAAAGAAGTGGCCGCCATTGTCCCGAGCTGCTTGAAAAGTGAAAGCGCGCATGGCGTGCTGGAAGTTGCAGGAAAGTATGTCATGCTTGCAGTAGGAGAAACTCATTAAAGAAAATAGTGCATACAGACTAAATAAGGCATACCGTGTAACAACACAAGTAAAAGGGCCAGTCCTCATGGGAGGTTACAATTGAAGACAAGGCGGTACTAAGGAGGGACTAACAAGCCTGTTAACAAACCAGAAGCCAGCATTTACAAAGGGCAACGACACAAGCCAATGAAAAATATGGGCGGAGAGTGGGAGGAGCTTCAAGTCCATACTCGAATACAGCATGCCTTGCAGAGCAGTGCATGTGCTGCCCAGGCTTGACCTAAAAAAGATGTAAGCGAAGCACCATTATCTACAGATTTTAAAGAAGTATATCCTACATCTTTGCAACCTGCACTACAAGAATTTAAGTTTAGTACACCTACACATTCATTGGCAAACCCCATTATACTTTTAGCACCTGAAGAGACATTTAATGGAGATCCAAAGAGATTTTCATTCATTCTTAATCAATGTCAGTTACATTTTTGTGTAAGCCAATGACATTTCCTAATGATAAATCTAAAGTGAACTTCATTTTGTACTAGGTAATTGGGAATGCTGCCAACTGGAGTATTTCACTAGTAAAAAAATATTCTTTGCTGTAGATCTTTTCTGCCCTTCTGTGAACGAATGTGGAAGTTACTAGATACAAAACCTCATATACTGTCTTTGATAATGAGTTATTACATTAAAAACAGGTTAATTAAGAGTTCATAAGTTTTATTACTACATTGAATTGCTTAGTTCAGTTTTTCAGTTTAGACACTTTATTCAGAAGAATTTTCATCCATAAAGATAACATACATATAACGAATAAACATTTCATCCAGTTAAAACCATGTTCATAAATATTAACAGAAGAAAAATTACAAATAGCAGCAAATTGTTAGAATGGTAAAGTGCCATGTGCCCTCACAGAATGTCATAAGACTGAGCCTACATGTAAACAGGTTTTACTATCGTACAGTTGAATAACTGATAAAAACATGCCTGATGTCATAGTATTTCTTTTTAAAAAAGGGACCAGGAATAACCTGGTATAAAATTCATACAATTTACAGAATAATAAAAAGTGTAACATAGTTTGGCCTGTTTTGTTATCACACAGGCAGGGAATAGCAGCAAGGTTTGACTGATACCCAAGCGGGTAGCACAATAAGTATTTGACAGTGTCAGCTCGATACCTGAATAACAAAGCGCTCTCATCTCCTGCAAGGCTGCCATAAATAAACAGGGGGATACACTGAGGCACTCAAAGACAAATATGCTGTGATCAGAGGCTTCCCTTCTGCACTTTTGAGAGGCCTTTCCTGCACTGTTTCGTGGAAAATTGAGGCTACTTTTCTTTTATTAAAACTGGAACAGGAATTTGTCTCATTAAAAGCCCTCTGCATGCCAATTTTACCTAATTCTGATTTGATATATGCCAACCACGGGATTCAGAGGCCATTAACACTGGAGAGGCAGTCAGATATTATATCTCTAGTTAATACTGCCTCCTCGTTACTGCAAATAGATAGCCAAAATAGTAAAGGCCCCACCCTGATAAAGTCTGTTATATATTGTAGGTTTTACTCTTTGTGGCAGATGATGTAAGGAGTGGAAATTAGTACTCCAAGGAGTCGCCTGCGGAACCTATTTTCTTCATATTGTAAAGCTTCGCAGTTAGCAACCCCCCAAATTTCGACACACTGGAGATTTGTAGATTTCCAGTATGGCTGGCAATTGCCCCCAGCCACAAGGTTGAGGGAAGAAGAATAACGAACCGATTGCCTTTGAGAACTGCATTCTACGATGTGCGATACTAGGTGACCAGGTGATCAGGCTCCTGAAGCAAAAAACGTGACTCCCAAATATGGGAAACTCTAGACACTGGTCAAGAAATGTTCACCTACTTGCATGCGGGAAAGTTGAATAAAGTGTGGGCTGCATGCCATGATATGCGAATTTATGAAGTTGGTGTGAAGATCTCTATTAACATAAAATCAGTGAATGCAAATACTAGGAGGCGCAATGCTTTGGGAGTGCGAGCCATTAGCATAGCGTCGTCCGCATATAAAAGTGTGGGTAAGAGATTCCCTTTAACAGAAGACACATCGCTAGTTATCTTTGCTAGAGCCGGGTACAGATCTTTCATGTATAAAATGAACAAGAGCGAGGCAAGCACACATCCTTGTTGGACACCCCTGCAATCTCAATATCCTTGGACACATTTGCATTGTCACTTATTTTAACCGTGGCTCTGTCCCTATGCAAATATGCAAGGAAATGGACAGGAGAGGCATCCAGACTCCTGATGTAGGAAGGTAGGATCTTTCTGCATGGTTATCCCCACTTTTTGCCTGGTGCTAAGCTGTTTTGACTAGACTGACTGGGATCCTGCTAATCAGGACCCCAGTCTCTCTGCTTTCTCCCCTAAATTGTTATGTTCAGTACTTAGGTACATCCCAGGTTGGATACTGAGGTACCCTTATCAGTCCCTAGTTTAAGGTACTAAGGTAACCAGGGCATAGGTACACCAGGGGTCCCCCATCAGCTGAAGCATGTATTGTGCCACCCATGGGAGACCACTCAAACTGTAACTACAGGCCTGCCATTGCAGCCTGTGTAAGCTGGTGCTAGCACCACTTTCGAAAGATATAAGTTTTCTATATCTAGAGTCACTACCCTTAAAACCTATAAGTCACCCCTATAGCAGGCCTTTGCAATCCTGAAGGCAGGGTGCTTGGTTCTAAGTGTGGGGGTGCCCCTGCATGAGCAGGACACCCCTACAGCCTACGGAGTCCATTCTCCTGGTTGTAAGTGAAACAGCCATATACCATATAGAGAGGCATAGCGTAATTAAGCGATGACCATCTCGAAATTGGCTGCAATGAATCCTATCATGTTTGGTATCAAACATGTTGGAATCATACCCCCACACCGTAAACGGTGTGGGGGTATGATTTCAAGCACTGGAAGAGCCCTCCATTAGGCTCTCAGTGCTCCGGGTACCAGTCTTCTAGACCCAGACAGCACAACATGGCTGCTGCCGACCAGAGACACGATTCTGCCCTCCTGCTGCTGAGCCAAGCTCGAGCAGGGGAAGGCAGAACAATAGTTATCCTGTCACATGGAGGTGTGACCACCTCCCAGACAGGATTTAGTGTATTGGAGCCGGGTGGGTGCGCTTGCCAGCGCCACTCAGTCTGCATGAGGGGCACATTTGGTGCCTCCTTGCATTGTCCAGTTCAAACCAGCTCTTGGAGCTGTTGGCTCCCGCTCTGGCGTGAAAGTGGACAAAAGACCTGGGAGCAACCTCCCCCCTGACCAAACCCTCCCCTGAGAGGGTCCCCTGAATCATCATAACCCTTCCTTAGGGTACTTAAGCGCTTACCTGGGTGTAGGTCCCTTGATTCGACGTGGGACACGATTCAATTCAGACACCACTTCAACTTCTACCGTCTGGACACTCTGGACTACGCTGGACTTCGTTTGGGCTCAACTTTGTCTCCCTTCCAGTCTGCTGCATCATCTGTGCCTGAGCACCATACAGGAACCTTCCAAGGCCTGTGGGCATCCAAGACACCTGAAGGAATCTCCCTTGGAGTGAAGGAGTCACTTCACTGCATCTGCAGGCACTGCAACTAAGCTGACTGGTCTGCTGATCCTGAGCTCCCACGGACTCTGAAAGGCTCAGCAACACAGGTGGTGGTTCTCCATAGCTCTCGAGGCCTGCCCTGCTCTCTCACCAAGTTTAAGGTTAGTATCCCTCGTAGGAGCAGCAGGAACCGAACCCATGTGCACTGTGTCGATTTGCCGTTGCAAAGGTTTGTTGGCTTCCTTTCACCAAGATCTTCGGGCTACAAGTAGCCCCAACCTCAAGCATCTCCAGTGACTAAAGTCTTCATCCATATCGCATCGTTTGCACCATGGCCTGCATCTTTTGGTGAGCTGCTCAAGGTCCTCTAGCGACTCCAGTGCTTCCGGCCTGTGGGTCCTGTTGAGGGTCACCTTTGTTTCTTTTGGGCTCCCCTGATTGCTCAGGCCTGCCCTGACTCCCCTGCTTGTGGTGAGTCCCCTGGACATTGCACTTTCTTCGACTTTCATGTTGTTTGCAGTTGCGAAGGCTTGTTGGTGCTTCCGCCGGTCACCGACCCCTCAACTCTCGACATCCGACGTGGGACAGCTCGTGCACAGCTCCTGGTCTTCCACAGCATCACCTGGTCCTCACAACTGCAGAGTCAAGGTCACCGTCAACTCTCCTGCAACTCCCGACATCGGTGGGCATTCGTCTTCCAGGTCTCCGGGTCACTCCTGCGTGACATAGACTCTGTCCCCTTGCAGGTACTCTTCAACTTGAATCCACCTTTGGATTCCACCGGACACTTTCTACTTCTCCAGCAGCAGCATTTTCCTGAAGTCCTCCACTGGGTTCGACGGCGGTTCCCGACATCACTTCACACCTATGCACCCGGCTTCACTGGTGTAGGTAACATGGGTACTAGGGTATCCACTTTTGGGGTGGCTCTCCAAACTTCTGTCTTCCACTGGGTTTCTTCAGGCTCCACTGGAAAGGGTCCTTATTTAATCTTTAAAATTGCAACCGCGACTTACACGTTGATTTGTACGGAGAATGCGGTTGTGTTCCCACACTGCACACGATCTCCGTGGGGCTCCTAGTCACTCACCTTGGGTGGTTCCTTGGGTCCCTGGCACTTCTACGTCCTCTGGACATTGTCTTGACACGAGTCGTGGTTCTTATTCCACTTTCTTAGTATATGGTTTGGTCCCCCCCTCGGGTCCACTGTGTATTACGTGCTATTTACTTGATTTCTATGCAAATTATTGTGTGCATTGTGCATATCTCCGGGTAGGAGATATCTGTATGTGTTAGTGAGTGTTATATAATAAATACATATTTTTATAAATACATTGTGTGGGTCTTTTTCACTTAATCTATACCTATAATATTGTATTCTAGTAAAACAATCTGCTTTACACTCCTTCTGGACTAAGCCTGAAGGCTGATCTCCACAGCTACCACTTAGAGAGGTTTCTAAGGATGTCTAAGATGTCTTAAATCACCATAAGGGTTGTCTGGACTGGTGCAGGGTGTCCACTTACATAAGTGTACATCATATACCAGGCCAGCCTCTCACATTGGTGGCAGCGGTGGGATTCAAGCCTGCATTGTTTTACGCGATAAATCTTGGTGTGGTTAATTGAAAAACCATCACTAATACTAGGCACATATAATACAAGCTTAGAATAGTAAGTTCTACTGAACTTAGGGTTGGGTAGCCAAGGGTCTAGCACACCCTTTCTCCAACCTCAGACAGTTTAGTTCCCACTAGGTTAGGTAGGTGCAAGACCACACCACACTTAGTATGTCTTCAACAGGAGAAGCCAGTGGCTCTCTGACTGCTAGATACAGTGAACTTTCGTTCCAATAACTGAAAGCACTGTGTGCCTCTAGAAAGCTGAAGACAGGGAAAAGAGCCAACACTCAACGCCTCCTAGAGGTGTTGCTATTGGATGACCTACAGAAAACAAGTGGGTCAGATGAACAGGAAAGAGTGGGTGGGCAGGGGACTGGAGATAGTACAGGAGGGGAACCCCTCTATGACCTTGAATCTAACCCTGACCAGGAGGAGCCTAATGACTCCCATCTGGAAAACTCAGATCTCCCAGAGGATACTGCAGATGGCCCAGAGGGTGCCCCCTTTGTTCCTCCTGGGAGGGTTCAGAGTAGACCAAGGAGGTTTAGATCCTCCTCTATAGAATCCAATGCTTCAGGACAGTCAATATGGACCTCCATATCAAGTGAGAGGGAAAACTCTTTGGATAGGGAATACCAAATGCTTGAACTTGAGAAAGCAAGGCTTAGGCTCAGGCAAGAGCACTTGGCACTTGACAAAGAGTCTCTAGAAGTCCAGAAAGCTAGGAAGAAATTGGAACTTGAGTCCCATGTTGGCAGCAACAGTATCCCTAGAGTTAGAGAAACATTTTTTGACCATAGGAACCTGAACAAGATAGTCCCTCCCTGCCATGTTGGGGGTGACATCCACAAATGGATAACTGCCTTGGAAAGGGCCTGTAAAGTTCAGAGGGTCCCCCAGAAGCAGTGGGCAGCTATCTTGTGGCTCTCCTTTGCTGACATAGGTAGAGATAAGCTCCTCGCTGTTAGAGAAGAGGATGCTGTTAATTACTCAGTACTGAAAAGTGCTCTTATAGATGGGTTTAGCTTAACCACTGAACAGTATAGGATTAAGTTCAGAGACACCCAGAAAGCACACACCCAGAACTGGGTAGATTTTGTGGGCAGTGCCATTAAGGCTCTGGAAGGCTGGCTACATGGAAGCAAAGTGCACGACTACCAAGGATTGCACCATTTGATCATGAGGGAGCAGATCCTAAATAATTGTCAGAACCAGCTTTTGCACCAGTACCTGATGGACTCTGATCCGACCTCTCCCCAATAATTGGGAAAGAAGGCAGACGAATGGGTTCGCACCAGGGTTAAGCAGAGTGGTGGTGGTGACCAGAAGAAAAATACTTCCAAAACCCAAGAGAAAGGTGGGGATAAGTCCAAATAGAACTCCTCTGAAAGTCCCCAAAAGTCTCTCTCTCTGGGGGTGGTTCCCAAACTCCTTCTTCCCCTGGAAAGAAACTTTATTGCCATGTTTGCAACAAACAAGGCCACAAGAAATATGACTCCAATTGTCCTAAGGCCAGCAATAAGGAAGCTGCTACTACTACCACTACTATTACAACACCCCCTAGTGCCCCAAGTAGTAGTCCCCCAGGTAGTAATAGCACACCCAAAGATTTAGTTGGGTTCTCATGGGGTATAGAGGTGGATACTGGCCTAGCCAGATCCCCCACACAGGCCACCTTAGTCTGTGATGGTGGCATGGGGTTTGCCACTTTTACTGTGAGTCCCAATAGCTTGGGCAAGTACAGACAGGAGCCTCTGATTAATGGTCAGAAAGCTGTAGCCTATAGGGACACAGGGGCTAGTGTCACCATGGTGACAGGAAATCTGGTGCCCCAACTTCAGCTTTTACCTGAGTACATGTACCAGGTGACCAACACTGATGGTGTAGAACAAATCATCCCATGACCATAGTCAATCTCAGTTGGTGAGAGGGTCACTGGTCCTCAGAGAGTTGCAGAGTCCCCAAACTTGCCTGTAGATTGACTCTTGGGCAATGATTTTGAAACTTCAACCAGGGCTGAAGTAGAACAGAAGGCCCATCTAGAAATGTTAGGCCTCCCTGAGACAGTTGGTGTGACCCTTAGGGCCCCAGTCCAACCACAGGGAAATTCAGGAGCAGTGGAGCCTGAAAGAATGGCCCACTCTACTCTACCAGAGAGCACAGGGGAGGAAGAAAAGTATTTTTCCTCCCCAGGCTTTAGGTGAGGGTCAGCCTCCTCAGGGAACTGATCCTACCACTTGTGAAGAAACTGCCCCAGTGGAGGGCAGGCCTGTCCTGGCAATGCCACTGAGGGCAGGGGAACTTTCCAAGGAGGTACCCAGTCTGGAGCAGGTATCCTGCCCCTCTCTACCAGGTCTCAGTCAGCCTAGGGCTGCAGAGGCCAGGGATGTCAGTGGACCCCCCAGGGCCCACTGCCAAGAGGAATCCCCTCATCCACAGATTATGGAACCCCAGCCTAGTAGTACTAGCCAGGTGGATAATCCCCAGCAATCTAGGGATCCCTCTTACCCTTAGCAAATGACATCCCCCAAATGGACTCCGTTGGGCAAGGTAAAACCTGGGACAAGGCTGTCCCAAACCTTCACTGGCCCTCCATTGTTCCAACCAGACAGGATCAACCAAAAGCTATAAGCATGCAGAGGTTGACCCCTAGGGATAGGTACAAGTCAGCCATGGAGAGAAAGGCCCCAATGGTGGCCAGTGTTCTGAGGAAGCTGAGACCAACCCTGTTAGGGCCTCACTTCCCTAATAAGACACCCCACCAGCCTCGTTCTTGGCTCAAACAGATGGCAGGTAGACACCCCAAACTTTTGGGAGGATCTAAGACCCTACAGGGGAGGAACGTCTCTGTGGACCATAAGATAGGGAGTATCAATGCTAGTGCAGGCCCATCCTTATATGGCCACTTAGGAAATAAAGACTCAATTGGACAAGGTTAGCCTTATCTCCTTTCGTTTGGGGGGTTATGTAGGAAGGTAGGATCCTTCTGCATGGTTACCCCCACTTTTACCCTGGTGCTAAGCTGTTTTGACTAGTCTGATTGGGACCCTGCTAATCAGGACCCCAGTCTCTCTGCTTTCTCCCCTAAATTGTTATTCAGTACTTAGGTACATCCCAGATTGGATACTGAGGTACCCTTATCAGTCCCTAGTATATGGTACTAAGGTACCCAGGGCATAGGTACCCCTGAGGTCCCCCATGGGCTGAAGCATGTATTATGCCACCGAAGGGAGTCCATTCAAACTGTGACCACAGGCCTGCCATTGCAGCCTGTGTGAGCTGGTGCTAGCACCACTTACGAAAGATATAGGTTTCCTAAATCTAGGGTCACTGCACTTAAGACCTATAAGATACCCCTATAGCAGGCCTTTGCAATCCTGAAGGCAGGGTGCTTGGTTCTAAGTGTGAGGGTGCCCCTGCATGAGCACGACACCCCTACAGCCTACGGAGTCCATTCTCCCGGGTTGTAGGTGAAGCAGCCATATACCATATAGAGGGGCATGCGTAATTACGCGATGACCATTTCGAAATTGGCTGCAATGAATCCTAATATGTTTGGTATCAAACATGTTGGAAGCATATCGCCCACACCGTAAACGGTGTGGGAGGTATAATTCCAAGCAAACATGTTGGAATCATACCCTCACACCGTAAACGGTGTGGAAGTATGATTCCAAGCACTGGAAGAGCCCTCCGTTAAGCTCTCAGTGCTCCCGGTACCAGTCTTCTAGACCCGGACAGCACAACATGGCTGCTGCCGACCAGAGACACGATTCTGCCCTCCTGCTGCTGAGCCAAGCTCGAGCAGGGGAAGGCAGAACAATAGGTATCTGTAGTAATCAGGATACAAATGTAGATTTCTTCAAGAGTCTTCTTTATTAAGTGTACACATTCACATCTCCATAACCTCCAACATAATGACCCACCAACAGTATTTCATAGAACATAGGTAAACCTCCCATTCTAATGACATCACAAAGCCCAGCTACCATACTTCTCCACAGTGCATTCCCACACTTCTCCCCCCCGCAGAAAATGAGGAAAAATAAACTAGTGCAAGAATTAATACTCAATTGGAAAGAATGGAATTAATAGCATAACTAACATCACCAAATCGACATCAACAAGAGGAAAAAAACATAAACATTAAATAGAAGATTTGACCTTACATTAGTTTCCCACGCTCCATTCCTTTCCATCATCCAATTTGGCCACAGATTTAGATATCTTGATCACTTTCTGTGGCTTGGAAAACTTCTTTTACCTTTCATCACATGCCCCGGCTTTTTCACTACCACCCAATCTCCACACTTCAAATTAACGATTTTGACTCTTTTTCTGTTATTGTAATTCATCTTGTTGCGACTTTGAGCCTCAGATGCTTTAGCGAACATATACTCACGATCAACCCAAATCTAGTTTTTTCCAAGCAACCACATTGGAGATTCCTTTGTCGCAGGCTCCCTTCCCTTAAGAGCAACAAAAGGGGATACCCCCGTCACAGAGTGCAGATTAACTCTATGGGCCCATATCATTTTATGCAATTCTTCTCTCCATGCCAACCCATTAGCTAAAGATAACTGAATATTATCCATTATAATTCGGTTGCCTCTCTCCACCAATTCGTTAGCTTGAGAACGATAGAGTGCAACTTTGTCATGCCTGATACCCAGACCAGCCAGAAATTCAGACATGGCTGAAAACACTAGCTGCACTCCATTATACATAATCAATGCCTCAAAAATACTTTCTTCAAGAACTCTATCACATTCCTCGTTGTGACACTTTCCATAGTCTCAACCACAAACCATTTGCTGTGATAATCTACAAGAACCACAATGAACCTGTCTCTATGACCCAACTTTTCCACAGGACCAAAGAAATCAATTGCCAATTTCTCCCAAGGCCTATTAGGAAGTTTCACACATTCTAATTGAGGTTGCCTGACCACTCTGTTCTTGTCGCTGTTACCACATATAACACAATCGCTAACCATAGCCTCTACTTCCTTATCCATACCAAGCCACCAAAAAGATTGCCTCAACCTCCTTTTCGTCAAACTCCTCCCCAAATGTCCTTCATGCACAATTCTAACTAACCTCCCTCTCAATGCTCTGGGAGGAACAATACGATTACATCTCAATACTTTGTCTCCAAGAATGCTCAGTTCTTTCCTTACAACTGAATACTGACTTAAGTCCTCACTCAAGGTAATATGCGAACACCAACCTTTGCTTATTAGATTCTTCAAATCCCTGCATTCTCCCTCTTCAAGTATTGCACTTCTCCATTCCTCTTGATTTAAGGCAAGCTCACCATCCATAGAAGCACATATTGGTTCAACCACATCTGTACAAGAAACATAAGAAATAACTTCGTCTTCAACCACAGGCATATGTGATAGGCAATCAGACACCACATTTTTCTTCCCTATAACAAACTCTACAGTAAAATTAAGATCCATTACAGTCAATAACCATCTAGAAATTCAAGGTGTCACACTGCCCTCGAGTCCCCTGCCACACCTAAAGATATGCAGTAAAGGCTTATGGTCAAACTTAAGTACAAAGGGTAACCCCCACAAATAATACCTGAAGTGGTTCATACCCCAGCAACAGGCCAATGCTTCTTTTTCAGTTGCTGAATATGAACGCTCCATCCCTTGCAATCGCCGTGACGCAAATCCTATAACTTTGTCCTCACCATCCACTTTCTGAATTAAAACTGCTCCAAGCCCTGCATTACTGGCATCGGTAGATACAATGGTCTTCCTATTGACATCAAAATGTCCCAATGTAGGTGCATATGCAAGTGATTGCTTGATGTTATTGAACGCAGTTTCACATGCTGTCCCCCATTCAAACGCTACCCCCTTCTTCAATAAGGCTCTCATGGGTTCCACCACGTCAGCAAAGTTGGAGACAAATTTGGAACAATATTCTGTTAGCCCCAAAAAGGATTTCAATTCCTCCTTGTCACTAGGTTGAGGAGCATCCTCAATAGCTTTCATTATACTTTTCTTGGGTCTTATACCTTTTTCAGCTATTTCATGGCCTAAGTAACTCACCACTTGTCTTCACAACTGACATTTTTCCTTCTTCAGGGTTAAACCTTGATTACCAATCCTTTTGAACACCTCATTCAATAACATATCATGATCCTCCCATGACTTACCCACCACCCTAACGTCGTCCTGGAAGCACAACACGTTTTGCATACCCTTAAAAATACAGTGCATTATTCTTTGAAAGACTGCTGTGGCTGACGCCAAGCCAAATGGAATCTGACAATAGCGATAAGCACCCAGGGGGGTCACAAACGATGTGAGTGATCTGGATTCAGGATGCAAATTTACCTGATGGTATGCCACCGACCTGTCCAATACACTGAATACCTTCCCCCCCTCCCATTCCACTCAACATTTCTGCGATATTAGGCAATGGTTGACGGTTAACCCATATATTTTTGTTCAAATCACGTAGATCAATGCAAAGGCGAATCCCCTCTTTAGGAGCAACTACAATAGGTGCAAGCCATTCGGACGATTCTATAGGCTCGATAATTTTCTCACTCAACAATTTATCCAATTCTAGTTGAAGTGGCTCTCTCATAAGAAGGGGTACAGGTCTCACCCTATGTACACTAGGAATGGCGCTTTTTTAAAAATTATTCGGTGGGTAAATCTTTTCAATAGCTCCAACTTGTCAGAAAACACATGTGGAAACGGCATTACTAACTTCTTGCCCCAATCCGTCTCAGTATCAAGTTTAGGCAAAGTGTTCTCGTTCACTGGTTCAATACACATTACTGGCTCCACTGCATTGGGATCAAGAATGATGTTCAAATCTTTCTGGTGGCGCCACCCTAAAAGATTTTAGCCTTTCTCCGTAACGTACACTCTGCCATGAACACCATTTTGTTCAAAATGAATATCCATCCACTTCATACCTATGATATTAATCTTCCTACCACCATATCCCACCACTTCCACATCTGCACATAGCAAGTCATTAACTTGACTCTTAACATCATCAATATACGTGTCTTTTGAAATTAAGGTGAACAAACTTCCTGAGTCTGCTAGGACTTTGACTTGAACAGTTCCCAAGGTGATATTACAATACGGTTTTTCTAACAACCCTGAGCTTTCCATTTTTAGACTTGACATGTTGTCGTTCTCTACAACTACAGAATTTTTGATTACATCTATTGTCACTATAATTTCTTCTTGGAGATCCTCTGAACTCTCTACAACTTTCACACTAGTGTCTTGCATTTTCCCTTTTGACCTACAGACCTTAGCCAAATGACCTCTTCTCCCACAAGCCCTGCATGTGACATTCCTTGCACCACATGCAAGACTGGAAGTGTTACAGGGATTCTGCACATACACAGAACTATGCGTAGGAAAACAGGACCTCAGTGAATAGGGGTGTACCAACCTACCATATCAGTACCCAAAATCCCAAACCGACTAGCTATAGTGTCTCATTCGTTCTCCTCCAAAGATCACGGAGCTACAAATGATTAGACAACCCAGAACACAACACTCCCGACTCTCTCAGGAATCGCGGGAGCAAAACGTACTCTTTCGCTCACTCACTTGTACTTGTCCACAATGAGAGTAAGCAGAGTCACTGAAATAGTTCAAAATGTTTATTTTAACTATCGTGCTCACAGTACAGTATACGTGCCACTACTAGCAGCAAAATGCATAAACTCAGCACATTTAGCATTGTTACAATTCCATAGAATACAAAGGGAGAAGTCATTTTATAAAGACTGTGGAAATAAGGGCCTATAGGCCTGACCACCCTCCACTTGACTAGAAGAAGTTTATTTTATAAAAAGGACGATCTCTGGGCTTTGACAGCAGACCCCATACCTTAAAGCCTGGATGTAAGGTTTATATCATAGGAACAGCAGAGCTCTTCTCCATGGAACGACTTTCTCCAAGTGTGTTAAAACAACATGCAACAACGTAATATCAAAGCACGAGTCATCAGTACTGCAGCTGTGTAGCATGTTATGTCTAGGTGCTAGGGACTGACCAGAACAGAATAACAAGGGGCATTGTTTATCGACCTTGCCTATCGTGTTCAGACTAAACTCCAGAAAGGCAGAGAATGCGAAAGACAACCCGTTCTCATGTGAAAGACACAAACAAAGTCTTGCAATAACAAAGTCATGTAGTAGCGTGCACAAAAGCAGCATCATGGCAGCGAAGCTCATGCTAACTTAGCAATGTCGACAATGTGCCTAAGAACCATATAACACCCTCCCCCTGGTAAGGCCATAGGACATAGACAATGGACCAAAACAGAGTTCACCAGTCAAGCAGAGTTCAAAGCGTTTGAAAAAAAAACAAATTGGAAAAAATCGAAGTTTAAAAAAAAAATATATATATATATTTTTTCAAAGTTGTCAATAGGGCTTATTGAAGGGGAGCTGCCTCCGGGATAACAAAGTTATTATGAAAGAGTTATTATGAAGGAGGTGGGAAGTCCATCAAGGTGTGTGAACCGAGGAATGCAATTCCCTCCAAAAGATCATCCCTATCGTTGGTAAAAAAAGAGAGATGCCATCCAATTAAGTAAGTAGAAGTAACAAACGTGCTCGTCGTAATCAGACACTTCTAAAAGCATGAGCGGGCAACTTGCGTGATATTCGATGAAACTTCGTTGCAGGACGGTCTGCGCAGCCGCACAGACATCCCATTCAGCCAAAACTCCAAGTGCAGCCACACACGCCAAACGGCCATCCCCAGAACAAGCCTGGTCATGGGCCTCTAAGGGACCCATCAACTGGTTAAAATCCGGGACTGGACGTGACGTATTAGAGAGGCATATATCCAGTGCCCAATAGAAGGGGCATCGCTGACAGTAAAAGACTGGTTGCACGCAAGTGAAATAGGCAAAGCGAAAAGTCAATCCATAACTGATGCCAAGCGTGGCTAATGGCAAGCATCCGAAAACCTGTTGCATGCGATCACGGTACAGTTGCAACTGGCCTGGACTGTGCAGTACCACAAGATGAGCAGCCATTGCACAACAGGAGCAGGAGAAGCAGGATTCCAGCGCCTAACGTCAAAATTAAGGGGAACCCTCCGAAGACGCTTGAAAAAATAGAATGAATAAAACCCGGTATTACTCCAAATATAATCTGAAAAGAAGTCACAAGTCTAGATCCCACACATCTAAAAAAAATGCGCAAGGCCTGTGGTATCAGACGCATTAAATATTTGGTGTATCAGTTCTCCAAAATGCAGTGGGAGGTTGGTGTTCAGAAGGGACTGTATCTCACTAGAAGTCCTAGCCACCTGTAACTGGAAGGCCTCGCGGGCGGAAGTGAGGTCCACCTCCTGTTGGAATAACAGCGCTTTGAGCTTGCTCAACTTGTTGAAATCTGTTTTCAAAGTTGGAATGGAAGGCCAAATTGAGCTATCTAGACTCCCATGCGGGGGCGGAAAAAGCACATTGCTACAACAAGTTACGCGCTGGGAAACCGTTACTACATACGGGACTCCTGCCTGTAAACCACAGCAGTCTTGGTTATTCAAAATAAGATAACTGCCATTTGTAAGCAATGAAAAAGCGGGAACTATTGATGGCACTGGAGTCCCTTTTAAAAAACAGGCCGATTAGGCGCGGAAACGTTACAAGCGCCGTGCAACTTAACGTGTTTACAAACAAGGGAATGTCCTACTGTGGAATCGCAGTCCTCCCCTGTCAGAAAAACTTCCTTCCCTCCCTCTGACATCTGTAAGTGAAAGGCAGGGACCACAATTCATGTAGAAATGCACTACCCAGTGGTTCAAAACGGCCAATCGGAAAACGTTGCATGCATGATGTAAATTGAAATAGCGAAAAAGGGAGAGAGATAACCCCATGAATTAACCAAACAGCAGAGTCTGTTTCCGCTACAGAAAACGGCAAGGGCTCTAATTGTTCAATATGCAATAGTGTATATGCAGCATCTTTCATGGACATAAATCTTTGTTTATCAGTCAGATTAAATGGCAAAAACAAAGCAGTGGCATTAAATAATCCCAAGGTACTTTTCCCATTTTAAGAGTTTGCAATGTCCAAGCAAATTGCATAACAGATCATAACTGATTTTGACCATGATATAACACAGATACATCACTTTGAACAATATCAATAACAGATGAAACAATATTATCCAACGTATAAATGCGTGAGGAAATTGTGTTTATGCTATTGTCTACTACGGCAAGGACTTTTTCTAAATTGGCCTGATCAATTTGGCGCAGACGAAATGCAGCTTCTATCTGCGAAAGTTTCCAAATTTCATTGTAAGCGGCATACATGAATCTTTTTGCTCTCGGAGCCCTGGGTTCCAAGAGAAAATCAGCCAAATTAATGTCATGCAACAGCAGAGAAAGATGTTGCTTCACTGATGTCAGCGTAGAATGTTCCAACCATTGTTGGCATAATTTACCCACCGAGTATGTGGTAACCGAATGGGAACTTGGATAACGTGGGTCCGTTCTAGTCTGTGTGAAACCAGGTGTTACATTATAAAAACGCATTTGACATGCATTTGTATTAGTTTGCCACACCAACCACCCAGAAGAATCAACTTCAGAGACATTGAAAGTGTAATTTCGAAGCAAAGCTTGCAATGCCTCAATGGTATAATTTGTGTGTGTGCGCCAATCATCATATTCCGCTAAAGACGGAATGGATGGCGTATTTAAATTTTTGACAGTTGCCAGGCCAAAACAATTTGTTTGGTACACTGTATCATTTAAAAACAAAATTTGAGCTGGGATCAGACAGGCACGATGTAAAGCTTCAGTTCCCTGAACCTGCCAAGGGTTCGTGCCCCAGATTGATTTTAAATCAACAGTATCTTTCCAATGATCATAACCCTGCGTAGCCAATTTATTTCTAAACAAGTTGGCGTAAATCAATTTTTTGTGGGTCAACATAAATTTGGATTGTGTAGATGATCAAAGTTTAAAATAACAGGATTCCGGATTAGATATGTCATAACCTGTAAAGTAAGTAAACTTATCCCTTAAAGTTTTTGAACTCCCCTCTACGGGAGTAGGACAATGTTCCCATTGTGTATAATTAAAAACAGGTCTGATTGTGTTTGTTTTGTGTAAAAAATGATGCCCATAATGCTGATAACAAAATAAATCACCATCATTGGCAGAATTTAAATACAAATCTTCCGCATCAAAAGCAGCATAATATTTCAAATCGGAAAATAGTGCATGTACTGCTTGCACATCCCAATCATCCAAATGTGTGTCCCGTGTTACCACATCTCCTAGATAGACGTGAAACACGTATGGTACGCGAAGTACCTCGGTCGGGCCGTGGACTTCGTAGACTACTTTGTCCCAAACAATGCCATCTGCAATCGGGAATGCTGAAATGTTAACATGAGACTGATCACGTTTCATGATATGGGACGATGTGTGAGGGGCCAGAACTCCATCGACCAAGTTTACAGCAGAGCGTTCTGGCAAGTAATGACCATTGATGAGCAAAAAGAACACTGTCACAAAACCAATTGACATGAAGAGGAAAATCAGGATAAGCAACAACCAAATGTAGGGCCAAGGAGGGACCAGGTAAGTCTTTTTGAACCAAGAGAATAAAATACTTAATTTAGTCAGTGTGTCTGCCAAACGGGATGTCGAGGACGATGAGCCGGAAGCGAGGCTGGCAGGATCTCCATAGTAGCCACTCGTAGGTTGATTTATCAGAGGTGGAAGTGTCGGGTCCGCTTGATGTTCTCCAGGACTGTTCGGCACCTCACTTACGGACTCATCAGGCTGATATACATACTGGACATCCATGGTAGAAGATAGAGGTCGGACGGGTGAAAGATCAATGATAGTGTCCATCACTTTCTTAGCCCTACGAGGAGCAGTGGAAGATGATGAAGTCAGTGGATCCAATGAAATTGTGGTGCACGAAACTGCAGGTGTGACACTATTCAGAATCGGCCACATGGTGTAGCTTGACATTGTCCACTGAAATATATCTGTTGTCTTTGCGACCAGGTAAAGGAGGTAAAATAACTGTCAATCAATCAGGGGATTGTAAGCGCGCTACTCACCCGTGGGGGTCTCAAGGCGCTGGGGGGGGGAGAGGTCCACTGGTCTGTTTAGCCGAAGAGCCAGGTCTTGAGGGTCTTTCTGAAGGTGTTCAGGGAGGGGGCGCGTCTGAGGTCTGCCGGTAGCTCGTTCCATGTCTTGGCTGCAATGTGGGAGAAGGATCTTCCGCCTGCCCTGGCTCTGTGGATGCGCGGGGTTTCTGCTAGTGTGAGGTTGGGGGAACGGAGGTTTCTTTTGGGTACGTGGAAATTGACTCTGTCGTTGAGGTATTCGGGTCCGTTGTTGTGTAGGCATTTGCAGGCGTGGGTGAGGATTTTGAAGGTGATTCATTTCTCTACGGGGAGCCAGTGGAGTTTTCATAGATGTTGGCTGATGTGTTCTTGTCGGGGGATGCCAAGGACGAGTCTGGCTGTGGTGTTCTGTATGGTCTGGAGTTTGTGCAGTAGGGACTTGTTGATGCCGGCGTAAGTGCGTTTCCATAGTCCAGTCTGCTGGTAATGAGTGCGTGGGTGACTGCCTTTCTTGACTCGGGGGGATCCATTTGAAGGTCTTGCGGAGAATGCGGAGGGTGTTGAAACAGCTGGATGTGTCTGCATTGACCTGTCGGTTCATGGTGAGTGAGGAGTCGAGGATGATGCCCAGGTTCTTGGCGTGGTCTGCGGGGGTAGGTGGGCTCCCGAGGGCGGTTGGCCACCAGGTGTTGTCCCATGCTGAAGGGGTGGTTCCAAGGACGAGGACTTCTGTCTTCTCGGCGTTGAGTTTCAGACAGCTGTTGGTCATCCAGTCAGCGACTTCTTGCATTCCTTTCTGGAAATTGAGTTTGGCGGCGGTGGGGTCTCGGGTGAGGGAGAGGATGAGCTGGGTGTCGTCAGCGTAGGATACGATTCTGAGGCCATGTTTTCGTACCATGGTTGCGAGGGGGGCCATGTAGATATTGAAGAGGGTCGGGCTCAGTGATGATCCTTGTGGGACTCCGCAGGTGATTTCCGTAGGATCAGAGAGGAAGGGAGGTAGCCTGATTCTCTGGCTTCTTCCGGTGAGGAATGATCGGATCCAGTCCAGGGCTGTTCCTTGTATGCCAGAGTCGTGTAGTCTGGTGGCTAGTGTGCGGTGAGAGACGGTGTCGAACGCCGCTGATAGGTCGAGTAGGATGAGGGCTGCTGAGTGTCCTCGATCCAGGAGGTAAGAGTACCCTTCAGTCCAAGCACTGAAACCGGTACACGATAAGAGGGACCACATTCTTTTTTGTTCTCCAGCTTTTCTCGTACCCGATCTCCGATTTTGGGAAGCCAACCGGCAACTGGAATCAGTAGTGCTGCATCAGTGGATGAGGGTAAATGTTCAGTTGCATAGCTGTCACGTGTCTTTTGTACATCCTGTAGCACAGTAGAATGATTATCTACGTCAAAGGTTGCGGCAGCCGCCACAACGTCTAGACCATCAAGGTCTGGCACAAACATTTTAATGCCAAAGAGCATTTCGTATGGGGTCCGCCCACCCACAGATCGTCTAGGGAGGTTATTAAGTGCACGTTGAACCCCATACAAGTGGGCCAGCCAGTTCATGCCAGTACCTAAGACTCTAGCTGTCAAGGATTGCTTTAAGTCACGGTTCATTCGCTCCACAATTGAATTGCCCTCAGGCCTGTATGGAGACGAAAACTGCACCAGCACCCCCATTGACTTCATCGCATCCTTGTACGCCATAGAGGCGAACGCTGGACCTTGGTCAGAATGGAAGGTGCCACAGGCAAACATCCCGACAAAGACAAGCAGATCCCTGATGACATTTCGAGCGTCAGAACTGCGTTGTGGCTAAACCCAAAGGAATCTAGTGCACGAATCAACTGCAACAAATATATATTTATACGCAGTATCAGTAGAAAGAGGACCGCAGTGATCAAAATAGATACAGCCAAAAGGTTGATTAGAAATACACAGCTGTGTTTGTGGTGGGCGGGTGACCGTAGATGGCTTGATTTGCTGACAAATGTCACAAGAAAGGACATAATTACGGGTCTGTTTATATAAACCACGCCACCAGTAACGTTGCTGTAAAATAGAGACTGTCGCTGACACACCGGTATGCGCAGATGCTATGCCTTTGTGTGCGGCTTTGATCAATGTAGGTCTGCGGTCCATGTTGGGGATCAATCGCTCCCCAACAGAAGGAATCAAAGCATAAGGAACTTTTTCGGGAGATATATGATAAGAGTATTTGGAAGGGAAACCCTGAGGATAAGTAGTTCCCTCCCTTGTTGCAGCTACCGCTGCCAAAATCTCATTATCTAGTTTAGTCATGGATCTTGTAACTGCTGCTACGGAACACGTGGCTACTGCAGACTTGGCCGCCTCATTAGCCAAAGAATTACCAAGAGCATGTGCTCCCACGCGCTGATGGCCAAGAGTATGTATAACATGAATGAGGGGCAGACGTTGTTTAAGATCTGACACTCGAACCCAAAGCGTTTTATGCTTAATTGCGCTGCCTTTGGAATCTCGATAGTCATTCCGAGACCAAAAGAACAAATTGTCATTAAAAGACTGGACACAGTAATAAGAATCGCACACAATAAGAGTATTCACATTTGGATCAGCAAACTCGAGAGCAAGTAAAAGAGCACGCAGCTCCCCCAATTGCGCCATACAGTCTCCAAGTGCCTGAGTGTGCACAACGGAAGACTTAAACTCTCCATTAACCATTGAGCCAGCAACAATTGTGCAAGCGGCTGAATAAGCATGTTTGGAACCCGTGGCCAGTTGAGCAGAGCCATCGGTGTAAATGATGCATTGGTACTCATGTAAAGGAAGCAGAGACAAGGGTCGAGGATGAACGTGTTCATACTGTAAAAACTCCTGTGTCTGTAAGGAAGGATCAAAGATAAACGTGACATCATCTGATGTCAAGGAAGTCGCCCATTGTATCCAACGGGGATGTAGTGCTTTCGAGTTAGGTACACTCGCCTTAGTCATGGCTTCCAAAGCAGGGAAGGGCGTGACCTTAAGAATGCGTTTGCCTTGCGCCAGTGAGCGTTCTTTTAGAATCGCCATCTGTACTGCTATTGAGATTTTATCAACAGTTGAAAAGCGCATTTCAGCAACAGTGTATAAATGTGATTTGTATGCAATAGGTATTGTGTCCCCCTCATTGAACGTCAAGTTAGTGAAACCCACTGTCCCAGAAACTATACGTATTACCAGGTTTGTGGTGTTGTCACGCGTCAACAAGTAGTTAGTTGCAACCAAGTCAGTTTGCAAAGAATTCAGGATAGAAGTATGTTCCGGAAGCCAGCTGGCAGAAGAAAAAGATGGTTGTATCAATGCATAGAGCGGTTTGATACGCTGGGCATAATCGGGAATGTATGTCCTCCAGAAATTTAAAAATCCCAGCAAAGACTGAAGTTTCTTCAGTGTAGAAGGGGGTTGGAATCGTGCACATTTCTCCAAGAAGTGAGGGGCTAAGCCCTTTCCTTCATTATTGAGCTCATAGCCCAAAAAGAGCACCGCCAAATGGGCGATGTACGATTTTGCAAAATTAAATTTATATCTATAGTCGGCAAAGGACAAAATAATATTGTTTGACTCGGACTAGATGCGGCATAAGTTCATCATACGTCAAATAAATGTCATCAACGTACGAGAACGCATCTGGATCTATGTCGTGCAACAATGACACGACACGTGCCGCAAATGCCCCAGGGCTATTCTTATACCCCATAGGCAATCGTGTACATTTTTTCTGATTCCCAACGGCAGGGAATGCTGTCAAATCACGGCTCTCAGGTGCGAGATTGTGACTATAGAAACCATTAGAAATATAAAGTGTAGTTTTGTATTTCTTACGAACAAGACTGTTCACCAGCGCTGAGCTGTGAGTGTTCTGCACTGCAAATGTGCGAGAATGACTATTCAAATTTCGGTAATCCATCACAATCCGACATGAACCATCAGGCTTTGACGCCGTAAAGAGAGGATTATTCATTGGTGATATACATTGTTCAATCACTCCTTGATACTCCAACTGTGTTAGAATATCAAAAACGGAAGCTTTTGCTTCACGTCTGATTGGATATTGCGGTTGTGGCTGAGGCATAGAGCTTTAAGATATTACATGAGCCGGTGAATCAACATCCCAACCCACCTGATTACGATACACCGCTGGGGCAAGGGCCGCCGCCCACCCTGCAGCGAAAGTCTGGGCATGCTCTTCAGGGACGTAACGCAAAAAACTCAGAAGTATCACGTCTTCCCCCCTAGGAGCTGCCAACACAAAGGGTGGATGCCAATCTGCCTCCGCTAACAAAATGTCATACGAGGAGGTTAGATTCTCCCAGAAAACCGCCTTGATTGGACGAGGTATATCACCTTAAATTTGGAAAATTATTTCATAGAGCCTATCCGGGGGGGCAACCCGGGTGTCAGCTGTCTCTACTGTAATAAATGTATCAGTTGCTGTCGCCTCCAGACAGGGACACAGAGCCTCCTGCACTATGGTAACTTCCGCTGCGCTGTCGAGCAGAGTCACTGCCCATGTCCAATCTAGGAGTCGCGTTCTCACCGTCTGAGGCATACCTCGCTGTTAGAGTGGCAACTTTTTTCTTCTGAAACGGGTGTCGAAAACAAGGTAGATCCTCTTGTTTTCCTTTGACTTCAAACTGTCGAGGCAGATCTCGTCCCTGTGGCGCAGGTTGACTTTTGCCACGATCCTGGCATTCCCCTCGTCCGACTTGAGAGCCAAATGTGTCCTGTGAAGAATGAGGAGAACGCTGATCAGGGACTTGAAATCTACCAGGAGACTTAATTTTCGCGCGATCGCACAAGTCACAAGTACGCTCAGAAGACTCAGGTGTCGGTGAACCTGCACGCGAACCTTGCTTCAGCTGTTGCTGCCCCTGTTTTTTATTTTTCCAGTTCTTTTTAGGAAAGACCGGACGCCCATCTTTATCCGTCTGGGTTTTTTGTTGAGTTTGAGATTGCGTTTGAGTAAAAGGCTTAACTCCCAGACTATTGCGGCCTATGATCTTTTAAGCCTTTGCAATAATCTTTGGTAATTCGCGTGGCTTGTCCACATCAGGGACAGCCTCCAAGCGGTTTGCCACTTGAAAGCTTACTGCATCTCCCTTGACATTGGCAAGGATCATATCAGCAACCACTTCGAACACGCTCACCAATCTCATCCCTAGCTCCACAGCCGCTTCGGCTCCATGTTCATCTTGAACACGCTTAATCACGGAAGGGAGTACGGTCATGGAAGGAGTGCCGAAACACTTTGAATATACCGCTGCAAACACCTTGCCCCAGGTGTTACAATCAGTCAACTCGGGAAGTAAGTCTTTAGGCAAACTAATAGTCAAAATCCTGTGTTTATCCACAGGAGAGGTATTTGGAAAAACAGCCTCTAATTGTCCGAATTTCTCAGCAAGCCAATAAGGTATTTCATCCTTATTCTGTGAACGCTTGCCCATTACAGAATTAACCATAAGGGGACTGATGGTCACACCACCAGGTCCCGCAGCAACGCCAGGTGGACCCACCTGGATGTTGCGCGTAATGTACTGTACAACAGCCCTGTGTACGCGTATCAAGGAAGTATGCAATACGCAGAGGTCTGCAATTGCAACAGCTAAAAACGTGGGTGTGGGGTGTACACAGCCAAAACGGGCCAAGTGGCCCCATCTATTGATAAAGGGCCTAAGCGGACCGGTGTTACTGGGTGAGGAAGGGCGCCATTAAACCAAATTTGGTGTTGCCAAGCTGCAAGCGGAACTTCAAGAGCCCTATAAGGCAGATAAGCGTGTGGAAGGGCCGTGGCAGTGTATTTGTGAAACAAATCATCTGCTCCATCCACCGCCGGGAAAGTTACCCAAGAATAAAACCTCAAAGTGGTAAGCAGGATTCGCTTCCACTACAAAGATAAGCTCAACACCCGCATTAGGCACTCCATATGTAGCCAAATATGCTTTGAGCGCGGTGCGGCTATGAGCCAGAATCGCAATTGCCATCACGATATTTAAAGAATAACAACTTAAAGTGCGGCAGCGCAATAATGGGTTAAGAACTAAGAGAAAAAACCTTTTAAAACTTCAAGCTTGAAAGAACTTATAAAAACATCAATATAGGAGGTTACACCATCACAGCTGTCTCCGGAAACCGAAGAGAGGGGAGTGTGGACAAGCACAAGCACTACTCAAGCGTCTCGCAGATAAGAACCAGACCAAACGTTGGCGGCAGCATGTTGCAGGGATTCTGCACATACACAGAACTATGTGCAGGAAAACAGGACCTCAGTGAATAGGAGTGTACCAACCTACCACATCAGTACCCAAAATCCCAAACTGACTAGCTATAGTGTCTCATTCGTTCTCCTCCAAAGATCACGGAGCTACAAATGATTAGACAACCCAGAACACAACACTCCCGACTCTCTCAGGAATCGCGGGAGCAAGACGTACTCTTTCGCTCACTCACTCGTACTTGTCCACAATGAGAGTAAGCAGAGTCACTGAAATAGTTCAAAATTTTTATTTTAACTATCGTGCTCTACAGTACAGTATACGTGCCACTACTAGGAGCAAAATGCATAAACTCAGCACAGTTAGCATTGTTACAATTCCATAGAATACAAAGGGAGAAGTCATTTTATAAAGACTATGGAAATAAGGGCCTATAGGCCTGACCACCCTCCCCTTGACTAAAAGAAGTTTATTTTATAAAAAAAGGACGATCTCTGGGCTTTGACAGCAGACCCCATACCTTAAAGCCTGGATGTAAGGTTTACATCATAGGAACAGCAGAGCTCTTCTCCATGGAACGGCTTTCTCCAAGTGTGTTAAAACAACATGCAACAACGTAATATCAAAGCACGAGTCTTCAGTACTGCAGCTGTGTAGCATGTTATGTCTAGGTGCTAGGGACTGACCAGAACAGAATAACAAGGGGCATTGTTTATCGACCTTGCCTATCGTATTCAGACTAAACTCCAGGAAAGGCAGAGAACGCGAAAGACAACCCGTTCTCATGTAAAAGACACAAACAAAGTCTTGCAAAAACAAAGTCATGTAGTAGCGTGCGCAAAAGCAGCATCATGGCAGCGAAGCTCATGCTAACTTAGCAATGTCGACAATGTGCCTAAGAACCATATAACAGAAGCAATATGTCCAGGACAACTGCATCTGTAACAAAATATTTTCCTCCTTTCTTCTACTTTACTACTCCCAGGTTCCGCAGTTTTGAAGGGTTGCTTGAATTTAACTTCTTTCACTTCTGCAGGAGCTGTCTCTTTCTCAACATTCCTAACACTGGGCTTAGCCATGTCTATCTCCTTCATCCAAACTGCAGTATGCTCCATGCTTCTTGCTCTCTGTATAGATTCTTCCAAGGTAGGATCAATGGACAATAGCTTTTCTTTAACTTTTCTGTTATTTGTACACCTCACAATTTGATCACGTATTTCACAAATTTTGAAACTCGCACGTTACTGCCAAGCCCCTTAAAGCAGCAGCATATGTCATAATGTCTTCATCGTGGCTTTGTACGCGGCAGAAATATTTATGTCTCTCGAAGACTACAATTACTTTAGGGGAAAAATGTTTTTCCAACATCTGCAGAGACATTTTGTATACATTTATGGGTTGCCCATCCCCTGTACCAAGAGAAACTTCGGGTAAGGCATCATAGATCCTCCTTCCCTCAGTACGTAAATGATGAAGCAGTATTGCTTGTCTCCTTGCTGACCCATATTTATCTCCACCAATGGCCAGCATATAAGTGAAAACATATTCTTCCACCGTTTCCATGGTATGAGAGGTTCCCCAGGTGAAACCAAAAATTAGGCGGAGCATCCATGCCTTGTTCAGCCATTGCTAAAAGGAAGAAATAAAAATAACAAACTACCACAATATACTAAAGTAACAAGCTATAATAATAAGCTAAAATAACTATCAAAAATAATTATTGAAAGAAAGACAATTATGTAGAGTCTTTCTTTCACAGCAGGTTCAATTGGGTAGTCTTTCTTCTAGGCTATAGAGATAATGAAGGTAGTCCTACTTCTATGTAGTTTGCTTGTCTCTGTACACGAAGCTGAAATGCCAGAGGGAGCCGATGAATACACGGTAAGGTATATTTATATGGAAGTGTGGACTTAATTGTGTTCTATCGCCGATATGTTCAGGAACATCAAGAATTTACTCTTCGAGAGTTCTTCAATTAGCGTCTTTGCAACATGTACAGAAACAATTTTAAACTGGGCCTTCCGTAGCACTAATGGACTTGGAAATGAGGCCCCCCTCAGTGTTAATGGCTCAGAAGAATTTAACAAACACACTAGATCAGCACTAGCAGTGCTAAATGTAATTCTGCGCGGGCCGTGGCCGGGACCAGCAGTAGGCCGCTTGGTAACCTAGCAACCGGCCGTGAAAGCAATTCAGCGAGGCTGACAGAATGTTGATACAGATTCAAGCAACGCTGGGTGCGCTTGAGCAAAGCATTTTACATAATGATCTCTTCCCTCAACATCGAGGAGTTAAAAGTACATGCAATTAAAATAATGTAAAAAAAAAAAGCCAAACGAGGGAATATCTTCACCACACCTCCACGATCCAAACAACGCTCGGTGCACTTGAGCAAGGCACTTTGGATAATGGTCTCTTCACTTTACACCATAGGTACTCACAAACTTTCTCTCGGGGGCCAAATTTACAGTGTGGTTTGTGGCCGAGGGCCGCACCGGTTGGGGCGGGGTCATTGGGGGAGGGGGCGGGGCTAGAGCAAAACAAAACTGTGACCATGAGGTGGAACACAGGCCCCTGTAGCGGACGCCTTCGTCCACTGAGCCACCGGACCCGGCATACACATCTCTCTCTCTCTCTCTCTCTCTCTCTCTCTGTCTCCTTCCCTCTCTCTGTCTCTCTCCCTCTCTCTGTCTCCCTCCCTCTCTCTCTCTCTCTCCCTCCCTCTCTCTCTCTCTGTCTCCCTCCTTCTCTCTGTTTCCCTCCCTCTCTGTCTCCCTCCCTCTCTCTCTCTGTCTCCCTCTCTCTGTCTCCCTCCCTCTCTCTCCCTCTGTCTGTCTCCGTCTGTCTCCCTCTGTCTGTCTCCGTCTGTCTCCCTCTGTCTGTCTCCTTCTGTCTGTCTCCCTCCCTCTGTCTCCCTCCCTCTGTCTCCCTCTATCTGTCTCCCTCTGTCTGTCTCCCTCTATCTGTCTCCCTCCCTCTGTCTCCCTCCCTCTGTCTCCCTCTGTCTGTCGCCCTCTCCCTCTGCATGTCACCCTCCTCCCTCTGTCTGTCTCCCTCTGTCTCTCTCTGTCTGTCTCCCTCCCTCTGTCTCCCTCCCTCTGTCTCCCTCTGTCTGTCGCCCTCTGTCTCCCTCCCTTTGTCTCCCTCCCTTTGTCTCCCTCCCTCTGTCTCCCTCCCTCTGTCTCTCCCTCTGTCTGTCTCCCTCTGTCTGTCTCCCTCTGTCTGTCTCCTTCTGTCTGTCTCTCTCTGTCTCCCTGTCTCCCTCCCTCTCTGTCTCCCTCTCTCTCTGTCTCTCTCTGTCTCCCTCCCTCTGTCTCTCCCTCTGTCTCTCTCTCTCTCTGTCTCCCTCTCTCTGTCTCCCTCTCTCTGTCTCCCTCTCTCTGTCTCCCTCTGTCTCCCTCTCTCTGTCTCCCTCTGTCTCCCTCTCTCTGTCTCCCTCTGTCTCCCTCCCTCTGTCTCCCTCCCTCTGTCTCCCTCTGTCTCCCTCCCTCTGTCTCCCTCTCTCTCTGTCTCCCTCTCTGTCTGTCTCCCTCTGTCTGTCTCCCTCTGTCTGTCTCCCTCTGTCTCCCTCCCTCTGTCTCCCTCCCTCTCTCTCTGTCTCCCTCCCTCTCTCTATCTCTCTCTCTCTCTGCCTCCCTCTCTCTCACTCTCTCTCTCTCTCTGTCTCCCTCCCTCTCTCTGTCTTCCTCCCTCTCTCTCTCTCTGTCTCCCTCTCTCTGTCTCCCTCTGTCTCCCTCCCTCTGTCTCCCTCTGTCTGTCTCCGTCGGTCTCCGTCTGTCTCCCTCTGTCTGTCTCCCTCCCTGTCTCCCTCCCTGTCTCCCTCTATCTGTCTCCCTCTATCTGTCTCCCTCTATCTGTCTCCCTCTATCTGTCTCCCTCCCTCTGTCTCCCTCTGTCTGTCGCCCTCCTTCCTCTGTCTGTCTCCCTCTGTCTCTCTCTGTCTGTCTCCCTCTGTCTCTGTCTGTCTGCCTCCCTCTGTCTCCCTCTCTCTCTGTCTCTCTCTGTCTCCCTCTGTCTCTCCCTCTGCCTCCCTATGTCTGTCTCCCTCTGTCTGTCTCCCTCTGTCTGTCTCTCTCTGTCTCCCTCTGTCTCCCTCCCTCCCTCTCTGTCTCCCTCTCTCTCTGTCTCTCTCTGACTCCCTCCCTCTGTCTCTCCCTCTGTCTCTCCCTCTCTCTCTCTGTCTCCCTCTGTCTCCCTCTCTCTGTCTCCCTCTCTCTGTCTCCCTCCCTCTGTCTCCCTCTCTGTCTGTCTCCCTCTCTCTCTGTCTCCCTCTCTGTCTCCCTCCCAGGCCTGAGCTCCCTGGCCTTGGCTCAACTCACTGACTACAGGCTGGCGGGAAACATCACATCACAGGCTCTTAACGCACACCTCACCTGGCTCTCACTCCCTGCTGCCCTCTGTCACCCTCTGCCATCTCACTCCCTGCTGCCCTCCGTCACCTCACCCGGCTCTCACTCCCTGCTGCCCTCTGTCACCTCACCTGGCTCTCACTCCCTGCTGCCCTCCGTCACCTCACCCGGCTCTCACACCCTGCTGCCCTCTGTCACCTCACCTGGCTCTCATCCGGCTCTTACTCCCTGCTACCCTCTGTCACCCTCTGTCACCTTACCCGGCTCTCACTCCCTGTTGCCCTCCGTCACCTCACCCAGCTCTCACTCCCTGCTGCCCTCTGTCACCTCACCCGGCTCTCACTCCCTACTGCCCTCTGTCACCCACTGTCACCTCACCCGGCTCTCACTCCCTGCAACCCTCTGTCACCTTACCCGGCTCTCACTCCCTGCAACCCTCTGTCACTTCACCCGGCTCTCACTCCCTGCTGCCCTCTGTCACCCTCTGCCATCTCACCCGGCTCTCACTCCCTGCTGCCCTCCGTCACCTCACCCGGCTCTCACTCCCTGCTGCCCTCCGTCACCTCACCCGGCTCTCACTCCCTGCTGCCCTCCGTCACCTCACCTGGCTCTCACTCCCTGCTGCCCTCCGTTACCTCACCCGGCTCTCACACCCTGCTGCCCTCTGTCACCTCACCTGGCTCTCATCTGGCTCTCACTCCCTGCTACCCTCTGTCACCCTCTGTCACCTTACCCGGCTCTCACTCCCTGCTGCCCTCCGTCACCTCACCCGGGCTCTCACTCCCTGCCCTCTGTCACCTTACCCGGCTCTCACTCCCTGCTGCCCTCCGTCACCTCACCTGGCTCTCACTCCTGCTGCCCTCTGTCACCTCACCCGGCTCTCACTCCCTGCCCTCTGTCACCTCACCCGGCTCTCATTCCCTGCCCTCTGTCACCCTCTGTCACCTTACCCGGCTCTCACTCCTGCTGCCCTCCGTCACCTCACCCAGCTCTCACTCCCTGCTGCCCTCTGTCACCTCACCCGGCTCTCACTCCCTACTGCCCTCTGTCACCCTCTGTCACCTCACCCGGCTCTCACTCCCTGCAACCCTCTGTCACCTTACCCGGGTCTCGCTCCCTGCAACCCTCTGTCACCTCATCCGGCTCTCACGTCCTGCTGCCCTCCGTCACCCTCTGCCATCTCACCCGGCTCTCACTCCCTGCTGCCCTCCATCACCTCACCCGGCTCTCACTCCCTGCTGACCTCTGTCACCCTCTGCCATCTCACCCGGCTCTCACTCCCTGCTGCCCTCCGTCACCTCACCCAGCTCTCACTCCCTGCCCTCTGTCACCTTACCCGGCTCTCACTCCCTGCTGCCCTCCGTCACCTCACCCAGCTCTCACTCCCTGCTGCCCTCTGTCACCTCACCCGACTCTCACTCCCTGCCCTCTGTCACCTCACCCGGCTCTCACTCCCTGCCCTCTGTCACCTCACCTGGCTCTCACTCCCTGCAACTCTCTGTCACCTCACCCGGCTCTCACTCGCTGCTGCCCTCCGTCACCTCACCCGGCTCTCACTCCCTGCTGCCCTCCGTCACCTCACCCGGCTCTCACACCCTGCTGCCCTCTGTCACCTCACCTGGCTCTCATCCGGCTCTCACTCCCTGCTACCCTCTGTCACCTCACCCAGCTCTCACTCCCTGCTGCCCTCCGTCACCTCACCCGGCTCTCAGACCCTGCTGTCCTCTATCATTCTCTGTCACCTCACCCCGCGTGTGTGGCAGCCCGGGCTGAGACAGCTTCCCGGGCACACACACAGCCGCACCCGAGTACTTCACAGGTCTTTAAAAGACCATTTGCATGATAACGAGGCTTTGTTGTATTTCACCTCTTCTTAGCGCCCCTGCAGCTCCACTCGGACTATCGCTGGAATCGCCCGGCCCCCATAGAGCAGAGTCTGTGTTTGCTGACACTCTGTAAAAAAAACAAAAAAACACAGGTACGATGTCTGCAAGGTCCGTGGGCCGCCAAGGAAGGCTTGCCGGGCCGCTGGCGGCCCGCGGGCCGTACTATGAGTACCCGTGCTTTACACCAATGAGTTGAAAACACATAAAGTTAAAGGAAAAAATGCTGAACGAGATCTTCACCACACTTCCCAAAAAAAAATATATACTATAAACGCGTAAGAGCTAAGTTCTCCGCAGATGTGGGGGCTTGGGGGGGGTTGCCGACACCCAGGGGTCCCCCCGGGCAGTTTGGGAGGGGCGAAGGCGAGGGGAGACGGGGCTGACAACCAGCCACCATTTACCTTTGGGCTTGTTTTTGTAGCCCAATTGGAGCCCAAACATAAATGCTTTGGGCTCCTGCTCCACGACCACCATTTTTAGGTTTGGTGACCTGGTGGCCGGGAGCTTCAGCTTAGAAAATAATTTGTGTCAGGTAGGGTCTTTGAGGGTTTTACTGTTGTCCCGGCGTTGGGAGTACAGTAGGAGAAGTCGCGTGATGTCGGGAAGACTACCGCGTTTTGGAGGCCCTCCCGGCTCCTGGGCGAGGCGGGCCGGATGGACCTGGTAATTGGCGCAGAGGCAGGGACGAGCGCGCCAGTTGCGGCAGGCCTCGGCCCGGGAGTGGCAGGCGGCCGTTGCCGCCTGCGTCGCCGAGAAGCGACAACGACTGGCGGTAAGTGAGCCCGGGGCCGCCCGCGAGCGAAAAAGAGCGGCCCCAGCAGAAAGTGTTTTGGGGCCTGGAGAGGGTGAGCAGGGCAGGGGCCTCCAGGGAGTTGTGAGGCGCGGGGGTGGTCGGCACCTCGGCTAAGGCAAGGGGAAAGGGCCACTGCATCTGTAGGGGCCGGTGGCGGCCCTTGGCGCCAGTTGCGCGCTGCGTGTTCCTCCCCGCGGGGGTGTTTCAGCGTGGGGGAAGGCGGGGCGGGAGAGCGGCGGTGCGCGCCTCTGTTCCTTGCCCGATGGTAGTGACAGCGCGCTCTGGGGAGGGGCGGGGAGCCTGAGGCAGGGGTTTTTGAGCAGAGGCAGCCCAGCAGCGACATGGTGAGGGGGGGCTTACGCTGCCCCCTCCTGCTCGTGACGGCGGAGGCGGCAGATCCCAGCTAATAGGGGAGTGGGGGGGGAAAGCTGGACCTGGTGTCAGTGGCCATGTGGTATTGGACTGGGCTGATATTGTTGTGGAGAGCAGGGCCAGCAGCTGATTTTGTGGCAGGCAGGGAGGGGGAGTGCAGTGCGTCGGCAGATGTGCAGTCCCCTCCTTTCTCCCCCTTATTCTGGAAGAGGGCCGAGGATGGGGTCGGTGGGGGGCAGCTCCTTGCTAGAGAGGGGAGGGAGAGTGGGCAAGGTGGGAGGGTGGGGCAGCCAGCAGACCTTTTTCCCTCGGTCGGGAGATGGGAGCAGCCAGGGGAGGGTACCCACGACTGAGCTGGGGGGCAGGGGATATTAATTTGGGGAGTTTAGATGCGAGCCGGAGGGACCCGGGCCCGGGAGGGGTTGAGTCATCTTTCCGTCTTGGGCGGAGGGGGTGCGGGGCCTGGGTATGTGGAGAGGGCCGAAGACACACAGCGGGCGCAGGAGCTAGGGGGGGAGCAGCGAGGGCTCAGTAGGCCACCCGGTGGGGGGAGGGGCAAAGAGAGCGGGACAGGTAGAGCAAGGTTTGGGGATACGGTGGGAAGGGGAGAGTTGCAGGCCGGGGTTGGGATTCAGCGGCAGCAGTGAGCTGGTGCAGGCGGGGCTGGTGTGGAGTGGGGAGGAAGAGGGGGGATCCCCCACTCTGGGGGGTTCAGTGAGGGTCATGGCGGTTTAGCCATAATAGGGAGTTTTCCGCCGGTTCTGCGGGGGCCGTGTTTTCAGGCAGGTGTGAGGGAACCCGGCTACATCAGTCCAAGCTTTTTCTTCACAGGAGGTAGGGGAGCGTCGCAGTGTTGCGGACTCGGTAGAGGCGCGGTGCGGCCCCAGTGCACACCGAGGAGAAAGGGAGGGTGGAGCCTAGCGCGGCGCATCCCGTGCCGGCGGGGGATCCCGTCGCGGCCAGCACGACGAGGTCCGGTGCGACCTCGCTGGCCCCCACCGAAGGACGAGGTCACGGTGGTCCCGACATTGCAAGCGGCGATGGATGCACAGAGGTCAACGCATGGGGAGTATCGGCGAAGTACAGTCGGGGCTCCCCCCGCAAGGACATTTCTGGGGCCGTTAGGAGCCCGGTGAGGTTAGGGTCCGTGGGGGCCCGTGCTGTGTGTTTGGGAGGCCAGAGGTGCTCCAAGTGGAGGAGCCCATTGTGTTGGACTATGTGCGAGGAGAGCCCGAGGAAGGGGCGGGAAGACTGAGGAGGGGCCCTCTCATGTTTTCCTAGTTTTTTGCAGGTTCCGGGAGTGGTTGTGCCGCACAGAGAGCGGCGTTGGCATCTGGATCCGGGAGGGGGCCCGCGCCCGCAGTGAGGGTTCCCCGGAGGTGTGGATCAGGCATGGGACGCTGGGGCAAGGAGGTCGGTGTCCCGTCCGGGCATCTGGGTGGAGCCAGGTGGGGCCGGTGGGAGCACAGAGCCAAACCAAAGATGGTGTCTGTGGGGACGGGTGACGGGGGTTGGGGGGGGGGTGACGGAAGGAGAGTTATATAAGGGTAAATACGTGAAGGATGCGGGGGTGGGAACAGGTCGCCCAGGGATAGCACTGGGCGACAAGGTAGAAAGTGGAACAAACACGCGGAAGCAGCGGTGGGGGAGTAAGGAACCGTTGGAGAGTAAGGGTGTGAAGATTAAGAAGCTTCCCTACATGGGTGTGACAAAACCTTTGGGGGCCCATTTAGTGCTTTTAACCAAAGACGTATATGGAAAGGGGAATGTGTGGAGATACTGAAGCTCCTGCATAAGGAGGTGAGGGTCCCAAGAGGAGCTCAAAGAAGGAGGAATATGAGCTGGCCAAGCGGCCTAAGGTGCCGTTGACCATTGAGAATTGGACGGCAGCACATTTTTAATAACCATGCTCGTAGTGTACTGCGAAAAGTTCCGGAGCGCAGGCGTAGCCATATTCATACTATATCGAATTCGTGATACGGAAGCGCAAATCACAAGTGGAGGGTACGCTTGGGCCCAATATGACGAAAGAGTTCAGGGCTCGTAGCGGCAGGACCCTGAGGCAAAATGGGGGAGTTGGATGCAGACTTATGGCAGCATACAATGGGGGCAGCGTCGTGGGATTGCCGTTTAGTATGCACGGCCCTCGCGGGAAGCCCACCAGGGGTGGGGGTGGGAGGCGCAGCCACGACACAAGCTGGAGCAGGGCGTGCTGGGGACTTCAACCAGGGCTTGTCTGCACGAGGGAGTATTGCAAGTACCGCCACGAATGTTCCCAAATGCGGGAAGCGCCATCCCCTGGTTAACTGTGTTGGGCGTTCGAGCCACAGGGAGGTCAGCAGTGGCAGCAGTCAGGGAGCCGGCACATCTGCCTCTCCGCATCAATTCCAGAGGCGGCAGGGGTAGGGAGAGGACCACAGAGGTACTGGGCCCCAAAGGCTCCCTCACGCCAGTTAGGGTTGCCAAAGCTGGCGGAAGTACTCCAGGGGTATGGGGATTTGGGGAGCTCAACGTGAGTGCTTCTGGAGGGATTTCAGTGGGGGTTTCGTTTGAGGTTACCAGGGTCCAAGGCAGAGAAGGTGGGCGGATAACCTGAAGTCCAGCGGCAGAACACAGGGAGGCGAGTCAGGATCAATTAAACAAGGAGGTAAGAGAGAGGAGAGGGAGGATGGCGAGCTCCAACGACGCGACTGGCCAGTGAGACAGCCCAGTCATATCACCCATTGGGGTGGTCCCCAAAAAGGAAGAAGGACAATACAGACTGATTCCAGCACTTGTCATGTGGCCGGAGGCGTCAGTTAATGATTTTATCGATGAGGAGGGCTGCCTCAGTGTCATATTCTTCGGTTGACGTGGCCCATGCCTGCATGCCGCGACACGCGGCGCAGCTTTGCAAAAATGGCAAAGTGTGACATTAAATCTGCATTCCGGCTGCTTCCAGTCCATCCAGATGATTGGGATCTTCTGGGTATCCGGCTGAGGGTAAGTGGTACGTGGACAAAGCATTGCCGATGGGACGCCTCTATGTCATGTGCTTTATTTTGAACGTTCCAGCACCTTTTTGCAGTGGCATTTCACGCATGCACACCTGGGTCACACATTGGTGACGCACTGCTTGGGCGATTTCTTCTTTTGTAGGTTCCCCCGGCTCCACGGAATGCCAGATAAGCTCTGGACACTTTCCATGAGCTCATGAGGGAACTGGGGGTGCCGATGGCACCCGAGAGAGACAGTGGGTCCATCTACAGCTTTGTCCTTTTGAGGGATCGAAATTGATGCAGTGGCAATGCGGGCTCAAGCTTGCCAGGAGGATAAAAAAGTGAAAATGTTGGAGTTACTGGACATGATGTTGGCAAAGCAGAAAGTGACAGTAAAGGCATTCAGGATGTTGCTGGGTCACCTTAATTTTGCCTGTAGGGTAGTCAGAGCGCGGGAGGACGTTTTGTAGGAGGTTGGGCCGAGGGCACTAGCAAGACAGCATTTGCCGCATCACCATGTGCGGCTTGGCAGGCAGGGGTGAAGGAGGATTTGCGGATGTCAGTCAGTTTTTCTACGCTCTTTTTAATGGAGTGCCATTGGCCAGGGGGATGAGCGTCCGGTGGGGCGGTGCAAATCTTTTCTGATGCCGCCCAGGCAGTGAGCGAGAAACTGGCATTTGTTGGCAAGGTAGGTGGTGTGCGGCGAAGTGGCCCCCACAATGGAAGGATGGGGGAGGAGCATAACCTTTCTGGAGCTTTTTCCCGTTATTGGTGGCTTTGACCCTGTGGGGGCGAGGAGTTGGCGCACAAAGAGGGTCTTGTTTCGATGTGGACAACATGGCAGTGGTAGACATTGTTAACAGACAGTCGGCCAGAGATGAACAGATTCTCAGAAGTTGCTGCGAGTGTTTGTGTTAGGCTGCCTTAGACACGACATTGCATTCAGAGTTTGCCTGCCATCCCTGGTGTGGACAACGACACCTAGCGGATGCCTTGGCTGCCGTTCGCACGTGAGGGAAATTCCGATGGGGCTGGCCAAGGGCGGACAGGACCCACCAACCCCAATGCCGGAACATCTTTGGGTATGTAGGCAACGTAGGAGATGCCCACAATTGGTGGTAGGTTCTTTGTCTGTGGCCACGCGGAGCGTGCTTATGCGCTGGCATGGAGGGACTTCCTGGCATCAGGAGCCTGCAGGCGTGAGGAGAGTTGAGCGGCGGTCTGAGGATGTGATCCAGTTTATCCTAGGCCTTATAAGAGAGGCCTTTCCAGAGGTGACTATACGCTCGGGGGGTTAGGCGGGAATCTCTTTGCTGGAAAACTCTTTTGGGGGTTACTCCCCCTCAGCAGGGGAAGTGGGGAGGAGGGATGCTAGAAAGGCTGGGCTAGGGAGCAGGGGAAGGGTGCGTTTTTCTAAGAGTTGCCCCCTTTCATGGCAGATTCTGGCCAGGTTGTTGGAAGGCTTTACCAGGGGTTTTGTTGGGGCGGTTTCGGAAACATGTTTGTTTTTCTACTTTGATGGTGTTCATGTTTCCTGGGGCTTTTGGGGAGTATCGGAACTCCTGGGGACCAAGTTAAAAGGGGCATCAGTTGGCACGATGTGTTTTTGCGGAGAAGGGGATACAAATTTGGCTGGCCAATTCTAAAACTGATCAGTGAAGCCTAGGGAAAGGAATTTGGTTGGAACGCAGCGTCCCCAGCTGCAACATGTCCTTTGCAGTGGGCGCGCCGTTGGAGAATCTTTGGCGGAAGGCGTCGGGGCCGATGGGGTTTTTCGGCACCACAATGGGTCCCGGGTAACGGATTATCAGTTGCGCATGGTACTGCGTGAGGCATTACAGAGCATCGGGCTGGTTGGGGGCGCGTTATGGGACACATTCGATGCAGGATTGGGGCAGCAACAGGAAGGCGCACAACCGGGGTTGGTCACAGAGGGGACATTGTGCGGCTGGGGCGCTGGTCGTCCAGACTGTTTTCAGCGCTATGCGAGAAGGACCGCGGAGGAGGCGCATGCGTCATCCTCGTTGTTGTGAGTCTTATTCTAATTTTCTCATTTCCAGGTTCGGTGGCTGGGCCTCAATCAAGGAATTGACCATTTTGGATAGTGGGGCATTCATTTCATCAAGTGGGCGCAGATTCAGGCCACTGACATGCAGCTATTTTTGGGGAAATGTTGGGTTTCAATGACAGTGTATTTAAGGTTGTTTGGAAAGGCAAAGGGAGGGTATGCTTCTAAGGAAAGAACTGTTAACATGTCTAAATAAATGGATGGTGAGGGTCAGTGCCCGGATGATCCTGTTGATCCACCTGGGCGAGAATGATTTATGTGGAGTAAAGGGGTGGTGTTGCTAAGGAGGCAATGAAGAGGGATCTGTCTCTACACAAGGAGACGATGGTCCGGGTGCCCGTTTTGTGGACTGAATTGGTCCCGCGCGGGGGGTTGGAGGGGGCTGTGAACACCCGGGCCATAGACAAGGCACGTAGGAAAGTGAGAACCCGGAAATTTTCTAGGTTTTGTCGGGGACTGGGTTTTGGGAGAGTGACACACAAAGAGATACGATTTGAGAATGGGGGAGTTTTTTCGGGATAGACGGCAGTGCATTTATCCAGGACTTGGAATGGACCTCTATTTACTTGAGGTCCGGGAGGTATTGGCGAGATGCTTGAATGTTCAGAGACATGTGGTTTAAGTTGGAGAGGGAATAGCCTACTCTGGGGGGGGCAGAAGGAAGAGGGGGGGGGGTGGTCCCCCTACTTTCTGGAGTGGCGGGGGTCATTTTGAAGTTTGCCAGGGTTGGCAGGGGTTTTGGTGATTAATTTTGAAGTTGGGATTTATACGACAGGGAAAAGGGTAGGCAGGTTGCTTGTTATTTCGGTTACACAGGTTGGGGTTTTGACAGCTGAAAAGGGCAGGCAGGCGGAAGGCGTTTAGCGGACGGGTTGAGTTTACATAGGGTTATACGTTGATGTATTGTTTGCTATGGTTTTGTAATGTTTGTAATGTACTGTGGTCAGGGGGCGGGCTCAAAGAAAATGCTAGGGGTGGGGGCGGGGCTCGGGGGTGTTGAGGTAAATGGTTTTGATCTGGTAGAGGCCCTAGTTTTGTAAGGCTGTTTGCCGAGGTATTTATATTGTTATGTGCACCTGTTCAATAAAAGCGGCCTTTTACACACAGTCACTGGTTTGTGGTCTGCTTCCCCCCCCACCCCTCCCTCCCAAGTGGGGCTTGGGGGGGGTTGCCGACCGCAAGGAGAGTCCCCGGGCAGTTTGGGAGGGCGAAGAGAGCGGGGAGCGGGCTGACAGCCAGCCATTTTACCTTTGGGCTTGTTTTTGTAGCCCCAATTGGAGCCCAAGCATAAATGCTTTGGGCTCCTGCTCCCGGCCACCATTTTGGGTTTGGTGACCTGGTGGCCGGGAGCTTCAGCTTAGAAAATAATTTGTCCCACCCTCCACTCCTTCATTTATAAAATTTTATTAAAACATTATTATAACCCTTTTTTTTTCTTCTCTGGGTTTCCCCTCTTTTTTCTTGGGCTAAAAATATATTTAAGGGGGGGCTTTTTACGAGACAGGTGTGCAGGGTGCTATTATGTACTGTCAGCTTGAACCAGGTGCTGTGCGGGGGTCATTTGAGGTTTGCCAGGGTTGGCAGGGGTTTTGGTGATTAATTTTGAAGTTGGGATTTATCGGCAGGAAAGGGTAGGCAGGTTACTTGTTATTTCGGTTTGCACAGGTTGGGGGTTGGCTAGCTGGAAAAGGAGCAGGCAGGGGAAGGCGTTTAACGAGACGGGTTGAATTTATAGGGTTATACGTTGATGTATTGTTTGCTATGGTTTGTAATGTTGTAATGTCTACGGGTGGGGGCGGGCTCAAAGAAAATGCTAGGGGTGGGGGCGGGGCTCGGGGGTGTTGGGTAAATGGTTTATTTGGTAGAGGCCCTAGTTTTGTAAGGCTGTTTGCCGAGGTATTTATATTGTTATGTGCACCTGTTCAATAAAAGCGTAGCACACTTACACAGTCACTGGTTTGTGGTC